>VDFB02068657.1:0-44953 GCA_007258455.2 Sequoia sempervirens
GCCCAATTTTAGTAGGGAGGGCCCAAAGAAGTGTGAAAATGTAAAGGTCTAATTTTTTCTACACTACAAAACAAAAAATCCCAATCAAATTGGTAAGCATGAAACTCATAATTGTTCTTCTCTTGTTGTCTCCCCTATTTGTGATGAAGCTACTTTACAAAATCTAACGATGGAATGTCATTAACCTTTTCTTTATTCCTCTCCTAAAATCTCTCCTACTAGAGTAGATATTATGGAACAAGAGAATGAGACCTTAGAAAACAAGAATAAAATCATGAACAATCATAACAATCAAGTTTAGCCCTTTCTTAATATTTCTCCTATTTGTGACGGAGATATTTTTGTGTTAGAAGAAATAATTGATGAGAGCTTCCTCTCTTCCCTTAGGGAAACCATTATTGAACAAGAGAATGTGATCATTGATAACCAAGAAAATCCAACCATTGATAACTCCCTTGCTTGTGATGAATTCATTTTAGAAGAACCGACCTTTGAATTTCATAAACATCTAGGTTGTAGTTCTCCTAAAAAATCTACTACTCGGGAGGATATCATGGTGCAAGAAAATGAGAACATTGGCACATGTATTTCAAACAATGGTGATGTGAATTCCTTAGATGAAGATGATGAAGTGACATTAGATTCCCCTTTACTAAAATATTATGAAAATAAGGATAAATATTATGAGGTTATTCTCATTAGACATCCCTTGAAGTACTATCCTGAACCTAAACTCATCCTTTATCCACCCTCACAACAACCACAAACTCAAAAAAAACTCATCCTCATCCTCTAACCACCTAAGAATAATGTTTCAAAACAATCAAATTACAATACCATTGCTCATACATATAACACTAGAAACAATCTACAACCAAGACAAACACCTTCAACCTGCCTCCCATTGCCTAACCCTATCTTACCAAGTCTTCCTCATTTTCCTTTACAGAGTGGAAACGAGTATGGTCTTGTTGAACAACTTGAGAACACTCCTACTAAGATATCATTATGGGACCTTATTCAAGCCTCCCCTCATTACCATAACATGATTCAAAATGTCTTACAACAAGTTCCTACCCCTCCTAATGTTCAATCATATGATGTAGCAACCCAAATTCAAGATATAACACTGAACAACTTAGACATTGCATTCCATCAAGAAGAGTTACCTTCGTTAGAAGAGAAAAAAATAATAATTCATGATAATAGCTCAACATAATTAGATTGGGATAAAGAGGACCCTTGTTGACAATGGTTTTTCCATTAACATGTGTAGCATAAACCTTTTGGACAAGATTAAAGCAAACAAAAGCCAAATACAATGAGACTCTTTATCTATTCATTGGTTTGATAATGTAGGAAAGCAACCGCTTGGTGTGATTAAATTTCCTATTAAAGTTGGAAAGGCTACATTACAAACTCCTATCCATGTTATGCCTCATGATCTTTCATACAATCTCCTTTTAGGAAGACCATGAATTCATGAAATGCAAGCAATGCCTTCTACTCTTCATCGTAAAATGAAGTATGTATACAACAAAAAAGTGTATACAATAGATGTTGATCCTAAACCAAAAATTTGTTTGAACATTGAGAGAGACAAGGAAATTCTTTGAAAACATTGACACCAACTATACAAGTAGAACCCGTGCAAGAAGAACAAAAAGATAGGTGTCCTAAACCCTTCACAATGTTATCACTAGATGATTTGGGATCATTGGATTTCACACCTACATTCATGGGAGAATACATGATCATAACAAAATATTCTGAAAAGGGAGAAGAAAAAGTGGTAGTGTCAACACGAGATTCGAAAGCATCCACCTCAACCACTTTAGAATAAGAAAAAAATTAGACAACAAACTTTGATGAATTTGATTATGAGGAACCACCAAATCTAAATGAAATGAAAAAATTTATGGAAGAGGTTATGAACTTATGAAACAACTTGGTTATAGTGGAAAAGGATGTGGTACTAGATAACAAGGTATCCATGTCCTTATAGAGCCTAAAACACAAGAAATGACTAGTGGTCGATTGGTTATTGTCCCTCAAAAGAAACAAACAAGCCTTCACTTAATATCAACACTCTTACAAAAGATTATTCTAGAAGCCAACTTTAACATTAGTGCATCCTGAATTGATATAAACTAGTGATCTTGGTTATTTTCCTTCAAAAGCAATGAAAGAAACAAAGAATTATTTTCTTAACATTAATGTCATCACACAAAGCACTCCTAGGAAATGTCTTACTAATGATTGGAGTTTGTTATATTTTACAAACTCCCTTAAAGGAGAACAAAATCTCAAAATCTAAAGAGTCTTGTGTAAGTATAACACCTTGTACTAAGCAAGAGACATTTTTGTCACAAAATAAAGGAACATCCTCTACTATTGATCAAGAAGGTATCTTGTCAAGACTCCTCCAAGATCATTTGATATCTCTCCCTCCAAGAACACAAAAGAAATTCTATTACAAGAGTTCATGGTCATTCTACTAATGAATCTAAGCCTTTGGGTAATAAAATTCAACATCTTAAGGATTGTGGTTCTCTTCCTTGTGTTGAAGCACCTAGTTCCTCTAATTAATACTGATTTTCATGTTTTTTATCAATCATCTTAGCTCACCCTTGTCTTGCACTAAGTGGGAGAAAGGGGCTAGGTAGCCTTGTCCTCATATGGCACTTGTCATTGTCTCTTTTGGTTGGTTGACCAACTTCCATGTATATATAAGAGCAAGCTTGGGATGTGGAGGACATGCCTTAAGTTGGCTCACATGTGACATACTGAGTTATGTTTAGTATTGCATTTTGGGGGCAACACTTTTTCATGATGTAGTTTCATTCTAGAACATATGACTTGGCATAGGGATTTTTGAATAAGCTCTCATGTCTTCTACTTTAAAGAAATTTCTCACAAAAATTGTGTTAGCAACCACTTTAAAGTGGGGGAATACATCAAAAATCATGTTTCACTCTGTGATTTTCCTTATTCTTGAAATGCATCATTTTCTTGGTGGTGTTATTGGGTTTTATTTCCTCCGAGAGCATGATATTTCTTTTATTTCTCCTCTCTTGGAGAAATTAGGCATGATGTTCCATAAGAAGATACCTTACATGAACTAAGAAAAGTCCCTTTGAACAAATTTTTATGTGCATGTTCATAAGCTCAAAGTTTCATTCTGTGGCACCTTATCAAAGTTACCAAGAGGTGTAACTTTGTTATGGTTAATAGTATCAGAAGCCGAACTTAGGCATGATTTTCCCATATCCACTTGATTGTGTGTGGGCACATTACTGGCCACATGCCTATGTGTCTCTGGGGGCTCACCTAGCAGACAACCCGAGGTTCCACTAGCCCTTGTGAGTGTGTGTTTGGTTTGCATAGTAGACATTGTGCTCCACTTGTAAATTTTTTTGGACAAACAGCTAAGACTTGATCCACATCGTGTTGGACAAATAGTCGAGGCTTGATCCACCTCTTTTTGTTTTCTTTTCTTTTTTTTTCTTTGGCATTGCATGTTTGTGTATCTTGATGTTGCATAGCATACACCTTGTGTGTGTCCCTTTGTAATTATGTTGGTTTGATGTAGGATCTTGGATCCTAGAGGCTTGACCACCCCCTTGATCTTTGTCATTCTATACCATCCACATTGGTACACTTGGACCCCTCTTAAATGTCTACTTTAGTGTGAGTTTAAAGCAAGTTCCTCCTTGTTGGACTCAAGGAACACTGGGGGGGTGAATCAGTGTTCAGCAATATTTAAATTTCAATTCAGATCTTAAACCATTTACAACATGTCAACAGAAGTAAAGATGCAAGCACAAGAAGGAAACAATCAAAGCACCATAACACCAAGATTTTTACATGGAAACCCTATTAGTGGAAAAACCACAGTGGAGGTTAATCCATAATTTATACTATGTTAAAAGTATGAAGAAAAAGGGGAATGCAATGTATTCAGGCACACTGCCTAGAGCTCACTACTCAAAATTAGGAAGGCTCACTACCTTACAATATATTTGGATTACCACAAAGAGTTGAACTAAGAAAGTAGCATCTACAAATTCCTAGTATCAGTTTTGGTGAGGCTCATAGATCAAATTTTGGACCTTCTATCTGATTTTGCACTTCGCTCTGCTCTGCCTTAATTCACTTCACAAAAATCCTCTTCTACACAAGTGAAACTATGCCAAATCACTCAACAACCCTTATGCTATTCACACATTTTGAACATGCACCAACCCGCACTTCAAAATGAAGTAATCAATCTCTTATATATATCCGCTAGCAAGAATTCAATCGCTATATGTTGGCTTCAACACAATAAAAATATTTCCCAATAGTCGGCTCAATCCACATTAAATATTTGTTGTGTACCCATCAAGGTCAGCTAATGCTATGTTGTGGCCTCAAATCAAAATGCTCGAACACATAAATATTTAAACAACTACTCCTTATACATCCACGACATGCCATATTCACTAAGTCGACCACCATTCAAGCTAATAAACAAAAAATCATTCTACCATATATCCTAACTTACACACCGATTGATGCGACATCACAAAACTTAGCAATAAGATAAAATAGATACTTAACAACTTTCCCCAAGATCCACAACTCAAAATGATAATCCGGTGAAGCATACAGATCAACATACTAACTGGATACTTTGTTCTTCATTTTCACTTCTGGTAAAACTTTGTTCTTTACTCTACCTGTCGGTATGAAAAAATTATAATCTACGGACCAGAATAATGACTTAGGTTGCCATCAATGACAACACTAGAAGCCATATGCCAACACTCCTCTCACTAAAGTGGGGGCTAAATGTAGTGTAGAAAAAAGTATCCCTTTTCCTCACTTAATTTGGGAATAATTGATAAAATGAGCTAAATGCTGCGTTAATTTGGTGTTGTAATATGTTTTGGACACTATTAATTAAAATTTGGCTTCTTTATACCTTAATTGGTCCCATTTTGTATCTACAAGCCTTATTAAATGCATTTCTCTAAGGATAATCCTGACACTTAGCTAATGACCAATCATAATTCATTTTTTTGGGTTGTGTGTTCTAGATCTAGTGAGATGGGACTCATACGCCAGCTTGGGAATATGGGTCCCACCTAGGTTTTGGGGCTTGATCCTAAATATTGCATTGAACTTATATTTTCTTGAAATTTTCATCCCAAGCTTAGGCTACTAGGACACATATGCCCCAACTGGCATATGAGTCTTGCTTTAGCTTGGACCTATTTTGAATTCAATTCTTTGCAAGATTTTATTATCCTAGATCTAATGTCGACTTGTAGTGTTGTAATTTCAAGAAACTAGGCATAAAAAAGTATAACTACAAGGTTATTTCACATAATTTCTCCTAGCAATTCAAGTATTCAAGAATTATAACAAATTTATGATCAAGATAGAATTCAAGAGCATTCAATAGCTGATTATCAAGTATTTGGAGTAGCATTCAATATTCAAGCATCATGTCAAAGATTTAGTGCATCATGCATATGGTTTTGAGCTAATGTTGTGATGTATTGCTCAAGATCAATTCAAGTATTCGGGTAATACCACAATACCGGTTTACAATTTTTTCCCAAACTAGACACTAAACTGATTTTTTCTAACTAAATCTTCACTTTTAGGCACCTATAGCAGCTAAACCGTGAGGAATTTGAAGATGATGCAAACTAGTGATTTGTGAAATTTTGTCTGTAGATTCTAAATATATTTTTCTCAAAAAATTTAGAATCAGATTGCACTTCTTTTTCCATCTCCTTCGAAAACTATTTTTTTCCAGTAAACACCATTTTTAAGGAATGATGCTATCTGTACATACAACATAATTTTTTTTCCATGAAGGATTTAATTATATTTTTTTCAAATTTAGATTTGTAACTACGATATCTAGCACTTTCATTTGGTTTCATAGTGTTTTATTGAATATTTTTCCTTAATCAAGTTTCAAAGTCAAACCAATTACAATTCAGACATAGATGACTGTATACAACATTACATTTTTTGTATGTATCTAAATTCAATTTATTTATTTTTGTTGGATCAAGGACTTCAATATCTAGTGCATTTATTTTTTCAAAAAAACAATTTGATAATCTTTTATTTTTCCACATGTGCATAACAAAGAGCTTATTTTCATTAAAAACCTACATTCACAAGAAATAAAAAATAAATATAATAATAAAATTAAATTTATTTAAAATTATACTTTTTGGGAAGCTTATAATAAGGACTACATACTTACAAAAAATAAATTTTAAATAAATTCATTTGATCCCCCAAAAGGTAAATCACAAGTGGTTTTTTATCAGCATTTTGATAGGTGTAAAGGAGATTTTGTTATAGGTATGGTTTAAAACTAGCGGGTTTCTATCCAATGGGGTTTTATATAAGATGGTTTGACCAAACCTTCTTCAATTTGAATCCTTTAAATGGAACTTTCAAGGCTTAAATCATTATATTTTCTAAAAGTATGTGATTTTAACAAAAATCAAGATCTCCCAAAAATTGTAAACTAGTATTATGGGATCACCCATTCAAAGGAATTATCTTTGATCAAGAATCATGATCAATATCTACATCCATTGAGGCCACTTCATGCTTGTTTGAATATCTATAAGGTTTCAAACAAATTTCTATTGTTTCATCTTATGTTTCATGTTCCATTTCATTCATGCTTCATTTCTCATTAAGATTTGATTACCAAAATGGGATTTGACCAAGGAAAACCCCCATTCCCTAACAAAACAATATTTTATTCTCCTTTGATGTATGTTGTAGGTTTATAGGTTGAAGAAAAAATTGATTTGAAGCCTTCAAAAGTACCAAAATTGTAAAGTTGCAAAAGTTGCAAAAGTTGTCATAAGAAGTTGTCAAGGCTCATGAAAACCCAGATCTAGGGCAAGACATCCAACTTATTTACATGAAACCATTGTGAAATTGCTTATTTAATCCATATTTAGAGGCTCACAATGTTTAAGTTCAAAATTTTGCAAAAAAGTGGGACACTTTGCAATAGTTTGGGCATATGTCCTAGTACAACCTTTTTTCTAGATTTTTGCATATTTAGACTAGTCACATGGAGATTCCAAAGTCTTCCTAGAAACCCTAGACTAGGACTAAATCACCCAATCAAGTGTATGAGTCCTAGTACATATCAAAAGCAACAAATTTTGATGTTTTCAGGCCTTGCTTATTCATCTTCATCTTTTAGGTACTTCCCTGTTCATTCTCAATCTCTCATTCTGATTTTAAGTTCCATTTTCTAGGTTACATAGCTAAATTTGCATATTGCTTTCATTTTTTTCTTTCTAAGAATTTTCTTAGTGGTGAACCCCCTTTTAATCATACCTAAGGAACCATACACACCCTTGTTATTGCATATTCCTTCCCTCAATTGAGTCACTTGGTTGAGGGATCTTCATTTCCTAATGAACTAAAAATGAGATAGGTCTCCTAATCTTAAAGTTCCATCTCCTAAAAGGTGGAACCCTATTTCCTATGGTTCATCTAGAAACCAAGAATCACTTGAATTTTCTTGATCTACATGGAATGTAATAAACAATGTCCATGAACTAATCTCAAAAAATATATATATATATATATATATATTTTTTCATACATCTACTTCTTTCTTGTGACATTCACTTGCAATTTGTCCAAACCTTTTTCAATAGTAAAATTGAATATTAGACTTTTCATACCTTTGTGATGATTGATTATTACAATTCCCTCTCAATCTGAAACCTTGACCAGGCCTTCCTCCTAGATCAGGAATTTTCCATTCCTCTCTTTAAAAATTGTTTCTACCTCTTCCTCTACCTTTACCAAATGTCATTTATGATTTGAATGCATTCTCTAATGAAACATTATTATTATTGTTAAACTTGCATTCATGAGATAAAAATGATCCTGAAATGAAGAAAATAGGGGGCTCTCTTTCACTTCTAGGGTTTACGACCTAAAAGGAGAGAGGCTATTTCTAGCCTTTCACTCAAGAACAAACCCTTGAGATTTCAATGCAAAGGAGATTGAAATATGGCAAAGGGGATGTCCTAGGGATTGAATGAGATTTAATGAGGGGTTCACCACCAAGTGTAAACTTGGAAAAGACAATGAAATGAAAAACATAGTGTGATATGCAAACGAATGCTAAATGACCTAGAAAAATGAAAAATTGTAATGAAAAGCTATAAAATTGAAAGTGTGCACCTAGAAACCTTGAAGTGAATAGAAACAACCCTGAAATTTTGGAAATTCTAACTTTTTGACTGACAGGGACTCATTCACCAATCTAGGTGAATCAATCTCGGATTAGGGTTTCTACACGGAAGTTTGTTTTGGGAAAAAGGGTATTAGAATCTGTAAACATATCTAGAAAACAACTACAGTGATACTCATTCGCCGATATTGGTGAATTAGTCCCATTCCACTTTTTCAAAAATTGAAAACTTTGATCTACACTCCAACACCTGCTCTTTCCTTCCAACTTGAGTTTCAGATCCGAGTTTGCGAAAAACACCTACAAAATAGAATTCAACTTGATTTTCTAATGGGGATTTTCCTTGGTCAAACCCTTAGTTTGGTAATTAAACCTTGATAAGAATGATGAAATGTGCATAAAACCCTAGCCTTAATTGTGTCTAAGACTAATAAATCAGAAATGTGATGCAATCCTATTCTAATGTGTAAGAATATGATGAAATGATGGAAATGTAAAGATGGAAAACTCACTTGTGATGATCTCTAATCACCCCAAGTGAGCTCTAATGAAGCTTGTACCTTCCTTAAGTTGAATGTAGTGTGACAATGGAAGATGGAATCACTTAGGAAACAAGTCTTTAGGCTTGGCTTGATGTCTAGTTGCATCTCCCCAACCTAGAATCCATCATGATTCACCATATGCATCCATGATCAACCATTAACAATGCTAGATCTTGATTCAAAGTGAGCTTGAAGACCTGCAAAAATGCTTTAATGTTGCTCCAATGCTTCAACTTTACTTTCTTGTGGAATTAGAATTCTCTTGTGAAAGATTGCTTGATGCTTGACTTTTGAAAATGCTTGCTCAAAGTGCTTAGAGTATGCTTGGATTGTGAAAGATGACTTAGAAGCTCAAGCTTTTATAGGCATTGACACCTAATTGACTGTTATTTAGACCTCAAGGTCTAAAATTAACCAAAAAATTGAATTAAATTGATGAATTCTTGCTTAAATTTGAAAAAGACTCCAAATAGGACTCATTCGCCACACTTGGTGAATGGGTCTCAGCTAAGGGGACTCATTCATCCAAGGTGACGAATTAGCTTTTTGAGGTGGGTTTTTGGGTTTTTCAGTGTTTTGGATGATTTTATATGATTTTTGAGTGAAATGAGACTTGAGATATGAAATGATGTCAAGAGTAGAAGCATGATTCCAATGCAACAAACAATGTTGAAAACAGAGCTCACTAGCACCTGTTATGTTAGTTTTAATGAAATGCACTTTTTAACCCTAATGTAGTAAAACCCCTAGTTTTAACATATATAAGAGAAAAAAAGTGAAGTCAATTCTAAGTTATCATTTACCTTTTTGTAGCTTGAAAGTGATTGAAAAAGAGTGAAAGATGCCTAGTAGATGAGATGACATGCCTGCGAGACTGGACATCCTGGAGGACCAGGTGGCACGCAATGAGTGTCATCATGAGGTGAGTTGATTCTTCTACCTTCGCTTTGTCCTTATGTGGTAATTTTATGTTTTTTAGGAATTTCTAGGTTAATTTAGGGCCTTGGAAAAAAGTTCACAAAGCGTCCCCTTTTTTCGCAAAGTGTCCCACTTTTTTCGCAAAGTGTCTTGTTTCTTCGCAAAGTGTCCCAAAAGGGTCCTAAAGTGTCTAGGACATTTAGGAAAGAACACTAGAGAAAATCAATGCACAAAGCCCTAAGTAGATAAAAATCAAAAATCACCCCTAGCTCATAAGATATTTCAACATTCATACCCTCATTTTTTCCTCTCAAAAGCAATAACATAAGGTATTCAAGTCTCCAAATTTCTCTAAGGCACAAGGGTGTCAATAAGAAACACAAGCCCTAAAGACCTAACACATCGACCTAGGCATATGAATTTCGGCCACCAAACATTAGCATCAGATTTTAATAAATCGCAATGCAAGAATTACCCTAATTCAAAATTCCCATGTGCTATTGACCGAATATTCCAGATAATCATAAGGTTGGCTCGAATTAGGGTATGAGAAAAGATGTCAAACCCTAATAATGATTGCATTTTACACTCATCACTTTGAAGAAAATGAGCTCTGCCTGAGATAGCATGCCGCCATGATTGAGCTCAGACTGAGGTCATGTGCTTTGAGAAACTTCATCTACTTCGGATAGTCGAATTCTTCGCTAGGTAAGCTTGACTTGTTTGCTATTGTAGTTCTTTACTCCATTCACAAAGCAAGAAAGATTACCAAGGCCGCGGCCTACTTATACTTTGCTACTATTTTTTTTTTACATTCTTGTGCTTTTCCTTTCTTGGCCGACCTTATGAACTTGAACTTGAGCTTTAACTGGAAGCTCTCATGAAAGAATTTGCTTGAGGATTATTGTTTTTTCTACTGTGCTCAAGGTAAACTATTATCACAGCTTCTATGGCTTTTCTTGTTTGAATTCCTCCTGGCTTAGTGGTCGCGGCCAAGACAGTCCCTAATGCATTTCCTTTATATTTTTTGTGCTCATTTGAAAGAGCTCAAAACTTGATCTTGGACTCTTTGTGCTTTCTTCTGGCAACCATGGTAAAAACATTCAAGTTTGGAGCTTATGATGAATATTGTGGCCTCGGCTAGTGTGCTCTCCCACAAATATGGACTGGTAAGCCTCGCTCTAAGCATGCATTCCCTTCTTCAGAAACTTAAAGAACCTTTCTTTTACTAATGAATCTTTGGCCATGCGTAGACCACACCATGTATATCTTAGAAAAGCATTTTTCAGATCTTTTGGACTCGACCCAAAACATGAATCTCACACTTTTGTATATTGGTGAACAAATCCCTTTATCGGTATCACGAGTTTTGAATGAAAACTGTATTTCCTTATTCTGAAGCTCGACCCACCAAAGGAATTCTCATTTTGTATTTTCTGAAACAAAACAAGACATGGATATCTGTTATTCTGGAGAAAACTCAACCATTATGATTTACCTCTATTCTCTTTTGTTTCATATAAAAACCTCATATGGATTATCTAGAAATGGTGAAAATATGTACGCTTACTTGAAACCCCAATGTGGGTATTTGCTATCCATTGTATCATTTGCTTTTAGAAACAAAACCCCATGTGGGTGTATAAAAACAAAATTTGTATATTAATTTGTATTTAGTTTATGGGCTCGACCCATCATGGCTGGCACTTTACTTTGAAATTCTTGTGTCTTGCTCACTGAACCCTTCAAGGGTAAATTGGGAATTGTATTAAATCTGGGCTGTGTTTCAAAACCCCAAAGTGGGCTTTCTGGAAAAGACCTTATGTAGTCAAGCAAAATCTGGCTTCTATTTTGTTATTCTCAAATTTTAATCTCCTCCATATGAGTACTTGATATTTAGAGGAAAAAACTATGAATTTTTCTGAAAACTCCCATATGATAAAACATTTAACTTGTCCTGAGAAAAATACCCATATGGGTAGATTGGAAATGATGAAAATATGTAAACTTGACCCTAAACCCCAAAGTGGTTATGCAAACAGTAATGAGGAAACACTTAATTTATTTAGAGGTCCATATATTTTCTGAAAACTATGATCTCCATATGTAAATCTAAAAACAATTGTGGGTATATGAGAAAACAACAAAAACTGTATGTGTAAAAATCTGGATCTGATTCACATGGTATTTCCACCTTCCTCAATTTTCTTCATGGAAATGTTGTATAAATCCTGTCTTTAACAAGACCCTCTCCTAGGTATACACACATCTTGTTTGTAATGCATTGAAAACTTTGATATTCCTTTGGTTTCTCATTTCTTGAAACTTCCACATATCTACATTCTAAAGGTTCTTCTTGCTCCTTTTGTTTACACTTCAGGTATCATTGACATGCTATGTTTTGAACTTCTCATGTTTTTGTAAACTTGTTTATTCTGGAAATGAATCATGTGTACCTGAATCTTTGCCAAATGTGTTCATGTCTATTTTGCTTGATACTTGTAACTCTTTGAAGATATTCTTGAATGAACATTGTACCTTGATTGTAGCCTTCTGCCAAACAATGATGCATAATTCCATTTGAAGCAGCATTTCAGCCAAAGTGAACTGGTTGTCCCTGTTGTATCTTAGGTTATTACATTTCACTGTCAGCCACCAGATTGAGTCTTGATTGTAACACCACATGAACAACTGTACTACTTATGTCTGGCACTCTTCATGCATTTTTATGCTCCACTTAACAAGTTGTTCCGTAAATCTGTTCTCTTCTGAGATGAAAATTGAAACAAAACTCTTCATTAAGGCATAATGTATGCATGTTCATTATCCTTAATCCTGAGAAAGAACACTAATGAACTGAACCTTGCATGACATATAACCATGATGAACAAATAACATTGTCACAAGAGAACATGAACCATACAACAATGTTTGATATAATTTTACTCAGTTAGATGATTAAGCGGATTAAACTTACTGTTCACCTGTAGCTTTTAGAAAGTATCCACCTAATTGTTATGAATGCACAGTTGGTTTAATGCTTGATAGATAATTTTTTTTAACTCTTTCAGTTGTATATCATTTCTTTTCCTGATGAATATGATGATGTAATTACTATCTCTTTATCAGCCCACTTGTAATGAATAAGGCAGCATGCTGAGCTCTACCCTTGTGGGAGCCCGTTTTTCTCCACATGCTTGGTCTTTGAATAATGATTAGCTTCGCGACTTTCCATATACCTGCACAAGGAAACAAACAATATTAGCATAAAAACAAGATATGATGATCATGTTGATGTTTCTCCTTCAGCTCGCTTCTTTGCACTTTCACTTTTTGATTGTTTCAATGCATGATTAATAGTAGGTTGCACTATTGTTGGTGATTCATATAGGTATCTTCATAATCGGAGCCTCTGACATCTCCCTCTTTCCTCTTACAGGTCAACGGAGCTCGAGATGACAAAGGTGCACCACTTCAACATCGACCATTGGCCAATTAGGCAATGATGATTATCTTGTTACTTATGTGATTTTTTCTTTCGCATCTTCCATAGTGTAGTGTGCTATTAGTTATGCACTGTGACAGTCACATCCACGGCTTGTGTGGATATTTGATTTCATTTTATGCTTTTCATTTTGAAAAGAAAAATGCATTTCAATGCAATGTTGTACTAGCATTTGGATTCTTGCAATCAAATGAAGCTATGTAAATATGAATCATTTCATGAAATAAATGAAAGCATTTGGAATGCTCTATTGTTTATATGCTCAATTTTGTACTTCATTTAATTCTGGAACATTTGAATAGCACTTCTGAAACTTGGTTTTCCTCCTTTAAATGCACAACTGTCACTTGATGAATAATGATAAAAATGCAAACACCACTCAAACATAATCTACAATTTCACCTTAAGATATAACAAATGTTCAACCAGCTCCACCAATTGAGTTGTGGTGAAAATTTGGTAACATTTTGGTGATTTCCACTAAATGCTTTCTTGCTAAGCATAGATCAATGGCCTTAAAACAATCCATTGGGCGAGGAGTCAAAACTGCCCCTTCTTGAAACTCATAAACTTGAATAGCAACACTCCAAACAGCAGCAAAAGAAAACAAAACTGAATTGAAAGCAAACTAACAAGCCCTGATGGCCAACAGAACATGTGCAACAGCGCTTAGGGAAAGAAAAACTACTAAAAGTAAATGTGCAGAATGCACTTATTTGCAATACTACTCTACTTAATAACGAGATAGAACTTATCTTAGAGGCAATGCTTGAGGTGGATCCCATTAACTGGGATAGACAGCACCTCGCCAGTCAACTTGGAAAGTTGGAATGCATTGTGTTCCTTGCATTCTATGATCACATAAGGCCCGTCCCACATTGCATCGAACTTGGAATGTTGTCCAGGTCTTCTTTTAAATTCATTCCACTTGAAAACTAGATCCCCAACAATGAACTCACGTGGTCTTGCTCTTTTGTCAAAAGAATTCTTCATCTGAGCTTGATGTATCTCCAGTTGTCTTAGGGCTTCTTTTCTAGTTTCTTCGAGCTCTACCAGCTGTGCAAACCTCACCTCAAGAGGTTGTTCATTCAGCAATTCCAGTTCCTTAACATAACTTAAAGTTGGCAACTCAATTGAAATAGGTAACTTAGCCTCTTTACCATAAGTTAAAACAAAAGGAGAACAACCAATGGCCCTTTAAGGAGTTATTCTGTCAGCCCAAAGGGCTAGCTTCAACTTTTCATGCCATGTCCTTTGATTATCTTCAACAGTCTTCTTGATTATCCGAATCAGATTCTTATTTGTAGATTCCACCTGACCACTGCCTTGTAGATAATAATTGGAAGATGTGTTCAAATAGATGTTATTTCTAATAGACCAATCAGAAATCCTAAAACCAATAAAAGCCAAACCATTGTTAGAAATTATTGAATCTGGAACACCAAATATCAATATGAGTTCTTAATAGAAGTTAAGCACTGAAGTCTCATTCGCTTCCTTTAAGGCAACAACTTCGGTCCATTTTGTAAAATAATCTATGGCAGTAAGAATCCACTTATGACCCGCACTTGAAGGTGGATTAATAGGGCCAATAAAATATAAGCCCCACTTGGCAAAGGGCTATTCCACATGGATCAGATGCAGGGGCAGCGGTGCAAGCCTCTATTTTCCATCGAATAAAGCACATTTTTCACATCTTCTGACCCAAGTGATAGCATCTTTAAACAAATCTGGCCAATAATAACCAGCTCGCATAATTTTTAGAGCTGTTGTTCTTGCAGCAAAGTAACCTCTTGAAGGTCCATCATGAAACTATGCTAAAAGCTTGTCAACTTGATCAGGTTGAATACATCTCAGTAAAACACCTTGGAAGTCTCTCCTATAAAGAACGCCATCAATGATTGCATAAGGGATGGCTTGTAATTTGTAATACCTTCTTTTCACTCTGTCTAAGCCATCGAGGCACTCACCAATTTGTAAATAATGCATCTGTTGCAACCAAGTAGTAGGAGATGCTAGAACAACACCTGCAACATCATTATTTAGCACTGTTTTTGTATCTATGGCTTCTTTTAAGTTGATGTCCTCATTCCCAGCAATCTGTTCACACAAACCTTTTCCTCTAATGAGCTTGGTTACTTTTATATCAACATTGAACTCCATTACTTTGGTAATCCAACCAGCACGCTTATCGTTAATATCTTTGTTAAGCAGAAAATCCTTAACAGTTGAATGAGCCACCAGCAAATGAATCTTGCTGTTGGACAACAAATGCCTGAATTTTTTAAAACTTCTTACAACAGCAAAAACATGCTTCTCAACAAAAGAATATTTTACCTCGTAATCATGCAATACTTGGCTGAAAAATGCAACAGGCTGCTCTAAGCCTTCCTCGTTTTGCTGGCATAACATAGCCAAAACTATATCTACTCCTCCAAAAGCATACAGAATAAATTCTTTGTCAAAGTTTGGATTAATGAGAGTAGGAGTGGCAGCGAGGGCTTCCTTAATCTGCTCAAACCTCCTCTTACCTTCCTTGGTCCAACTGAATGGCATGTTTTTCTTAAGCATAGAAGTGAGAGGCTGCAGCAAGGCTGCAATATTCGGTATGAACCTCCTCACGAAATTTATCCTTCCAAGAAAGCTTTGCAAGCCTTTTTTGTGAGCTGGTAATGGTAATTCAAGAATTGCGGAAACTCTTTCAGGATCAATAGAAATACCTTGCTTTGAAACAATATGTCCGAGCAATTTACCTTCGTGCACTGAAAAATATACACTTTTTCAGATTGAGAGACACTCTGAACTCTCTACATCTCTGAAAAATATTCTCCAAATGATCAAGGTGTTCATTAGCATTTCTGGAAAAAATAGTAATATCATCTAAGTATACCAGAACGAACTTGTTCATGAGGTCGTGAAAGGCCATATCCATCACGCGCTAAAAAGTTTCTCCAGCGTTGGATAAGCCAAAAGGAATCTTCTTGTAGGCCATCGTGCCCCACTTGGTTGTAAACGCTATTTTGAATTGATCTTCTTGCTTCACCATAATCTGGTTGTAACCTGAGTAACCATCTAGCAAAGAAAATCTGTCAGAACTAGAAACTACTTGTAAAATTTTCTCCATGGAAGGGAGTGGGTAATGATCTTTCAATGATGCTTTATTTAAATCTCAAAAATTGAAGCATAATCTAATTTCCCCACTTTTCTTCCTGACTGGTACTAAATTTGACACCCAAGAGGTGTGTTTAATAGGAAAAATAATACCACTCTCAACTAGCTTGTTCAGTTCAACTTCATAAGGTGTTCTAACTTGGGATTAAGCGGTCTTTGCTTCTACCTTACTGGTTTTGCACCAGGTTCAAGTTCAATGGTATGCTGGACTAGTTCAGGGTTAAAACCTCTCAAATCCTTGTATTCCCAAGCAAAAACATCACTAAATTTCTGACATAACAGGATAAAGGCTTGTTGTTCATCTTGACTACATACCTTTCCCAGCTTGAGAAGCTTGCCTTTGAAGATTTCAATGGCTACATAATGTTCTTCTTTGACCGTCAAGCTGCATTTGTCTTTACGTGCTTGGTCATCTGAGTTGAACATAGATTCCAAGGTCACCAATCCTTTTGGCAGCTTATTAGTCTTCAACTGCACAATCTGGTCCTCATATTGCTACTGCCATTTTTGTTGGTTTCCATCTGCAAACTCAACTTTAGCAATCAGGAAATTTATGATTTTCTCATCGCTATCAAAAACCTATGAGCTCACATTATTGTCAGGTACAAAAGGTCTAACCACAATTTTCACATATTGATGTGTCTCTACCTTATGAATCTCCTTGGGAATATCAAACTGGGCTCCTATGGCAGCGAGTCTGTCAACATGCTTATTTTGATTACGAGGAATTGACATGATATTTAAAGCATCAAAATCCTCCATTAAGTCCCATACATGATGCTTGTATTTCTTTAGCAAATCATTCTTGGCAGCATTTAAATTTCTGATATGTTTTACAATCAATTCTAAATCACCATAAACTTGCAAGCATTTAATACCTCATTTGCGGGCCCATTCAAGGCCATGCACCAATGCTTCATACTCAGTTGTATTATTTGAATAGCTAAAAGCAAATCTGCAAGCTGAAAAGTATTTATCTCCTTCGGGTGATATCAACATAGCTCCACCCCCGGCACCAACACTGCTCCTCGAACCATCGAAGTAAAGATTCCAAAGCTCATTCCCTGTTTCTACAAACGGTTCTTCCTCTTTACAAAGATTAGGCATATCGCAATCAGGCTTTCAAATCATATAGACTCTTAATCCTATCTTATATGTGTGCTGGAACGGATCAAGCATGTGATCTTCGGCTGCCCATTCATCTAGATTGATATTGTCTACATGGGTGCTACAGTCTAAGGTCATGGTTTGCTCCTCCATTACAGAGGTGGTGTAGAGGTTAGCATTTATGGGATTTGGTGAGTATGGTTCGATATGGTCTTTAGCCAGAGGCTCGGACTTTATGGTCACTTTCGTACCATACCTAATTCTAAAAAACAAATGAGACCAATCAGAAGACAAAAACCCACCCAACTTGGCTGTAAAATCCCTTGAGAGACAAATGGCAAAGTGCAGCGGTAAGTCAATGACATGTATGTCTTGACGAATAGCAAAACTTGGGGATGCGTGTAAGGTAAGAGCTAAATTTTTGATAATGCCAGTAGTTTTAACAACAGACCCATCTAATTGCACTACACCTTTCTGAGGATTAGACTCATAAACAAGACCTAACTTATCAGCTAAACTCTTAGGCATGACTAAACTACTGGCACTAGAATCAACCATACAGTTGTGAACAATTTTATCACCAATGATCAGACTTAAATAGAATAGAGGGGGCTTTACCTCTTTTGCTTTCTGCTCATTTCTATCCTCTAGGTCATTAGCCAACACAACCTTTGTAACTCCTTGATTAGCGTTTTCAGAAATAGACAACTCAGCCAAAACACTCTGCAGTAAACATTTCTGCCCTAGAACGTGTAAAGTATCTAATATCGACATGCTGATAGTGGTTTTCTTGAGATGCTCAACAATATTAAACAATGAAGAGTTTACCTTCTGCTGGTTTTTTGTGACAGCAGCATCATTTTTCCTCTGAAAAGGCTGAGAATGTGTTTTTGATTGCTCCTTGTTGGGTATCTCTTTCCCTCTTTGCAGAATCTACATTTTAGGCTGTGTGGCAGCGTTAACATTTGATGAAACAGGCTGCTTACTGTCTAAAGGCTGCTACTGTGAATTTCTAGCTTGTTGTCCTAAGTCCATAGCTCTCTTTTTTGACCTGGTATTAGCCAAAATAGGAGAATTTTACTGACTTTGGCCATTCACGCCATAGAATTTAGAGCTCTGCCAGTTTAGTAAGGCAACCTCCACATTATCTTATTGTTCTTGATTCTGATCTGCAACATTTTCTAAACCAACATAGCTATTTTGAACCATTAAAGCCTAATTTCTCATTCCATTGGCACACGTTGATTGGTTATGGGGCTGATTGCACGAATAACACCAATCACAATCCTGGGCAACATTATTTTATGGCACAAGTTCCTTTGATGAACTCGCTACGTTCAGATTGTATGGCTGGAATGGCCTAGGGTTAAAATTCCTCCTTTGGGTTTGATAATCATTTTGAAAAGTGGGTCTATTTTGTTGGTTTTGCTGATAAGGGGCTTGATAAGGCTTATTTTCTTGACCAACATTCTTTTTAATAGTCACGAGATCATTCCCAAAGGTCTTTAATATGCTTTTAATCTCTTGCATCTCTTGATTTAGGGTTGGGACGACAACTTCTTGGGCTATGCTATGATATCCTATTGTTGGAACAGGCGGAACAGCAGCCAAAGGAGGTACAGCAATAGGGATAGGTGACTATATTTCTGGAAACAAAGGCATAGGAGGTCTAGGAGCTATGTCTCCAGCTTGGATGAGGTAGTTTTCAGTGTTAATAGCTATATTGTAGGCGTTAGGGAGTGTGATCCCACCCATAGACTGAGTCATGACTGCAATTTTACTATTCAAAACTTTTAAGTAAAATAGAAAAGCATGTGCAGGTAAAGGCTTTACCATTGTAGGAATCTTGTCCCAGGTTCTCAGAAATCGGTAGTTGAAGTCAGCCAAGTGCTCGTGTGGCACCCTCTAAATGGTGCTCAGCTGCTCTAATAAAAACAAGTTGTCAAATTTATCAACAAAATGTTGGTATAAGTCGTTACCTAACGCATCCCATGTCACAATTGAGTTGGTTGCGAGACCTTTGAACCATTGTAATTCTTTTCCTTTGAGTGACGCAGCTAACAGCCTTAGCGCGATGTTCTCTTGTGTGATATTGTGAACTGAGCATAACGTGGCTACGTCACGGATGTGCTCGACTGGTGTGGTGAAATCCTCCCTGGTGAAATATGGCAGACCTCTAAGGGCTGCAACTGGTATGTCATCATGTTGAATGATGTTTAATGGGGTACCACCATTGAAGGGTGCGAACGAGTGCTGCCTTGGTGCTGCCATTGCCAGTACCTATGAGATTCGAAATGGTACTCCTGGTGATAACACCAAGGAACTAAAAACAGGAGGTGTTGACCTCGATCTCGTGGGTGCTTCAAAAATCCTCCTTGATGTCCTGCCTCTTCTTCATGATGGGTATAGCTCTCAATACTTGAAGGGTGTGAAACTTGATCTTGTATGTATCTTTCTCATGCACCGGCTGCACTAGCATGCAAAAATAGAACCGAAGTCACCAGGTATATTGTAATGAGCCTCCAAAATGCTGGAAAATCTGCTACATACACCAAACAGCAAACTAAAAATATCAAAAATTCTCTGACAATAGCTTTCAGAGTCCCACTGGGTGTGCCAAAAACTGTTGTCAATAAAATTTGCACCTTGCTGAATGCAAGATTTAGCAATCTAATAAAACATGGAAACCTTCTTCAGATGTGGGTGATCTGAACGAAGAAGGAATCTCTAGAGTGAGCTGGTTCTCCAAATGATCAATAATATTCTAAATATTTTCTGAAAAAAGGGATAGAAAGATAAATTGAAAGTAAACCCATGACTTAAAATGATCCACAAAACATAACAATGACTTTGATAACTTCTCTCACAAAACAGTTTGATATTTCTCTCACAAAGCAATCTTTAGAAAAACAACAACGAATTCACAATCCCTCATGAACAATAGTGAAAAATTGATTTGCATGAAGGTTCAGAAATAAACATAGCATGCAACCTGCAATAATGAACTTCCTGCATTGATGGTATGCAATACTTAGGACATAAAAAGGATCTATAAGCAGAATCACAACATCAACATCATACTAAAACTGCAAGTTGAAACAGAAATTGGAGATAGGAATGTTGTTTTTAATTAGATCAAGGAGTGAAACTCTCAAACTGAGTACAAAAATTTACAGGCTCCAAAGTATTAAGAGCAAGAAACTGAAAACCTGAATTGAGAAGAAGAGAAAGACTAAGTCTCTTCAGAATATATGTCTAAGAAACCCTAATCCGAGCTCACAAAGAAACTCAAGGAAAAAAGCTTCAAACTGTCTCAAAAATTGCATAAAAGTAGAAAAAAGCATACTGCTTTTATGATCAAACTGTAAAGCCTCTAAAAATAGGTTGAATCTGCTTTAAAAGCCAGAAAAACACCTTATCTTTCCAAGATAAAGCTCAAACTTGACCAAGAGGAAAAGTCAACAATAATCTGCTAAAAATAGCAAGAAATCATAAAACAATTTATAAGACATTGCTTTATGATTTTGCTTTACAGGATTGCAGATTTTATAATTTATCTATTTTGCAATTAAAAGATTGGAAAATCTTTTACAAAAGAGTATTACATCTTAATTCATCAATACAATGCTTTGATTTTTTCCTCAAAAAATCATAAAAATCTCAATGCACAACTCTACTCTTCAATATCTCTAATTGATTTCTCTAAAATCAATTAAAACAAAGCCCTAAGTAGATAAAAATCAAAAATCACCCCTAGCTCATAAGATATTTCAACATTCATACCCTCATTTTTTCCTCTCAAAAGCAATAACATAAGGTATTCAAGTCTCTAAATTTCTCTAAGGTACAAGGGTTTCAATAAGAAACACAAGCACTAAAGACCTAACACATCGACCTAGGCATATGAATTTCGGCCACCAAACATTAGCTTCAGATTTTAATAAATCACAATGCAAAAATTACCCTAATTCAAAATTCCCATGTGCTATTGACTGAATATTCCAGATAATCATAAGGTTGGCTCAAATTAGGGCATGAGAAAAGATGTCAAACCCTAATAATGATTGCATTTTACACTCATCAATTTGAAGAAACTGAGCTATGCCTGAGAGATCCTGCCACCATGATTAAGCTTAGACTGAGGTCGTGTGCTTTGAGAAACTTCATCTTCTTCTTGAGATAGTCGAGTTCTTAGCTGGGTAAGCTTGACTTGTTTGCTATTTTAGTTCTTTACTCCATTCACAAAGCAAGAAATATTACCAAGGCCGCAGCCTGCTTATACTTTGCTACTTATTTTTCTTTACATTCTTGTGCTTTGCCTTTCTTGGCCAACCTTATGAGCTTGAACTCAAGCTTTAACTGGAAGCTCTCATGAAAGAATTTTCTCAAGGATTATTGTTTTTTCTACTGTGCTAAAGGTAAACTATTATCACAACTTCTATGGCTTTTCCTGTTTGAATTCCTTCTGGCTTAGTGGTCGTGGCCAAGATAGTCCCTAATGCATTTTCTTTATATTTTTTGTGTTCATTTAAAAGAGCTTGAAACTTGAGCTTGGGCTCTTTGTGCTTTCTTCTGGCCGCCATGGTAAAAACATTCAAGTTTGGAGCTTATGATGAATATTGTGGCCGCGGCCAGTGTGCTCTCCCACAGATATGGACTGGTAAGCCTCGCTCTAAGCATGTATTCTCTTCTTCAGAAACTTAAAGAACCTTTCTTTTACTTATGAATCTCTGGCCATGCTCAGACCGCACCATGTATATCTTAGAAAAGCATTTTTCAGAGCTTTTGGGCTCGACCCAAAACATGAATCTCACACTTTTGTATATTGGTGAACAAATCCCTTCATGGGTATCATGAGTTTTGAATGAAAACTGTATTTCCTTATTCTGAAGCTTGACCCACCAAATGAATTCTCATTTTGTATTTTTTGAAACAAAACAAGACATGGATATCTGTTATTCTAGAGAAAACTCAATCATTATGATTTACCTCTATTCTCTTTTGTTTCATATAAAAACCTCATATGGATTATCTGGAAATGGTGAAAATCTATACGCTTACTTGAAACCCCAATTTGGGTATTTGTTGTTGGTTGTATCATTTGCTTTTAGAAACAAAACCCCATGTGGGTGTATAACAACAAAATCTGTATATTCATTTGTATTTAGTTTATGGGCTTGACCCATCATGGCTGGTACTTTACTTTTAAATTCTTGTGTCTTGCTCATTGAACCCTTCAAGGCTAAACTGGGAATTGTATTAAATTTGGACTAAGTTTCAAAACCCCAATGTGGGCTTTCTGGAAAAGACCTTATGTAGTCAAGCAAAATATGGCTTCTCTTTTGTTATTCTGAAATTTTAATCTCGTCCATATGAGTACTTGATATTTAGAGCAAAAAACTATACATTTGTCTGAAAACTCCAATATGATAAAACATTTAACTTGTTGTCCTAAGAAAGAATACCCATATGGGTAGATTGGAAATGATGAAAATATGTATACTTGACCCTAAACCCCAAAGTGGGTATGCAGACAGTAATGAGGAATGTTCACTAAATTTATTTAGAGGTCCATATATTTTTTGAAAACTATGATCTCCATATGTAAATCTGAAAACAATTGTGGGTATATGAGAAAATAACAAAAACTGTATGTGTAAAAATCTGGATTCGATTCACATGGTATTTCCACTTTCCTCAGTTTTCTTCATGGAAATGTTGTATAAATCCTATCTTTAACAAGACCCTCTCCTAGGTATACACAAATCTTGTTTGTAATGCATTGAAAACTTTGATATTCCTTTGGTTTCTCATTTCCTAAAACTTCCACATATCTTCATTCTAAAGGTTCTTCTTGCGGCTTCTGTTTACACTTTAGGTATCATTGACATGCTATGTTTTGAACTTCTCATGTTTTTGTAAACTTGTTTATTCTGGAAATGAATCATGTGTACCTGAATCTTTGCCAAATGTGTTCATGTCTATTTTGCTTGATACTTGTAACTCTTTGAAGATATTCTTGAATGAACATTGTACCTTGATTGTTTCCTTCCACCAAACAATGATGCATAATTCCATTTGAAGCAGCATTTCAGCCAAAGTGAACTGGTTGTCCGTACTGTATCTTGGGTTATTACATTTCACTGTCAGCCACCAGATTGAGTCTTGATTGTAACACCACATGAACAACTGTATTGCTTATGTCTGGCACTCTTCATGCATTTTTATGCTCCACTTAAAAAGTTGTTCCATAAATCTGTTCTCTTCTGAGATGAAAATTGAAAAAAAACTCTTCATTAAGGCATAATGTATGCCTGTTCATTGTCCTTAATTGTGAGAAAGAACACTAATGAACAAATAACATTTTCACAAGAGAACGTGAACCATACAACAATGTTTGATATAATTGTACTCAGTTAGATGATTGAGCGGATTAAACTCACTGTTCACCTATAGCTTTCAGAAAGTATCCACCTGATTGTTATGAATGCATAGTTAGTTTAATGCTTGATAGATAATTCTGTTTAACTCTTTTAGTTGTATATCATTTCTTTTCCTGGTGAATATGATGATGTAATTACTATCTCTTTATCAGCCCACCTGTAATGAGTAGGGCAGCATGCCGAGCTCTACCCTTGTGGGAGCCCATTTTTCTCCACATGCTTGGTCTTCAAATAATGATCAGTTTTGTGACTTTCCCTATACCTGCACAAGGAAACAAACAATGTTAGCATAAAAACAAGATATGATGATCATGTTGATCTTTCTCCTTCAGCTCGCTTCTTTGCACTTTCACTTTTTGATTGTTTCAGTGCATGATTAACAGTAGGCTACACTATTGTTGGTGATTCATATAGGTATCTTCATAATCAGAGCCTCTAACATCTCCCTCTTTCCTCTTACAGGTCAATGGAGCTCGAGACGAAAAATGTGCACCACTTTAGCGTCGACCATCTGCCAATCAGGCAATGATGATTATGTCATTACTTATGTAATTTTTTCTTTCGCATCTTCCATAGTGTAGTGTGCTATTAGTTATGCACTGTGACAATCACATCCACAACTTGTGTGGATATTTGATTTCATTTTATGCTTTTCATTTCGAAAAGAAAATTGCATTTCAATGCAATGTTGTACTAGCATTTGGATTCTTGCAATCAAATGAAGCTATGTAAATATGAATCATTTCATGAAATAAATGAAAGCATTTGGAATGCTCTATTGTTTATATGCTCAATTTTGTACTTCATTTAATTCTGGAACATTTGAACAGCACTTTTGAAACTTGGTTTTCCTCCTTTAAATGCACAACTGTCACTTGATGAATAATGATAAAAATGCAAACAACACTCAAACATAATCTGCAATTTCACCTTAAGATATAACAAATGTTCAGCCAGCTCCACCAATTGAGTTGTGGCAAAAAATTGGTAACAGTTATACTTTATACTTGTGCTTATGCTTTATATATATCATGATGTGTATTGATTATTTATTGTTTCTATCTTGCAGGACCTATGAGAGGCTTTTGAGATCTTTACCGATAGGTGGTGATAGAGATAGTGCCCTCATCAGTCAACAAGGAGGCCACAAACTCAAACTATGTGCCCCCACCCATTGTGGATTAGGACCTAAAGTCATTTAGGCCATACATCAGACTATAAGTATCATATGATAGTTTGAGGAGGTGTTCCCATCGAGCTAATGCTGCCCCAGAGACACAGTCATCCCAAACCCCAATAGAGTTCAAGAGATTGGAGGCAGAGGTAGCCAGGCTATAGGTGGAGAGACATCATATAGCAAGAGCACATTGCGAGGCCCTTGGGTAGATACGAGGTTTAGATTTTTCTCTTAGTACATTCAATGTATTGTGATCACGATCGCACACCACTGTCTCCCAACAAACTGCTACTAGACACATGCGAGAACCAGGTCCCAAGGGATCTGGTAATCATAGGCTTAGTAGTATTTTATATATTGATGACATGTACACAAAACATTAATATATATATGAGAACTTGATGTTTTGTTATTTGTGTTGAATGTTATTTAAATGGAAACGTGATTAATTAAATAACCTTTGCAAGACTATTTAATGAATGTCTTCCATGATTTAACATGCTTTATGTGATCTAACAAAAACTCATTACAGTTTCTCTTAGATGTGACATTATGATGAAGTATGTAATGCTAAATTAAATTCACCTATGATCTAATTAAAGAACATTAAATTCATATAAGGATCTAATCTAACACAACATACATGATGAATTTGAATAGTATAAAACCTAAAGTAATCATTTAAGGATGAATTAAATAATCACTTTAGTGTTCAAGACATACGTAAGCCAAATAAAAGCTTTGCACAATAGACAACAACAAAGAAGATTAGAAGCAACATGCAACAATACTAAAATCTAAAATGCAAATTCATTTGTTAAGCAACAAAGAACATGGGAAAGTAAAAACGTAATTAAAACTAGAACAATCTCACCAATTTCAAACGTATTTCCATGATTCATCTCGATTGCCCTTCTCCATTTTGCTTGTGTAGTATAATTGCCCTCAATTTTTAGTAAATTCATGCAAGTATAGCCTAAGATAGTGATTAGCAAAATATCAAGATTCAAGACAAAGTGCTCTCAAAAGTTATAAAATTCGCGAGAGAGATTGGAATGAAGAATGACAAATCAATTTATAGAAAATTGATTATTCGAACGACAGGCCAAGATTGAAAGATGAACGGACGGTTGAGATTGACTGATTAGACATGCATTCTGATAACTGTCAGTAGTGACATGAGTGATACAAACTAGAAATAGACTTAAAGATTAAATAAATGATTTAATCTTCAGTTCGGTATTCGAAAACAGAAGAAATATCTTTGCATGACAAAGATAAAGATTGATTATAATGACTCTCTTTTGAATGCGCACAACACTTAATTAATTAAATAATAATATTTAATTAATATGCATGTCCAATGAGTTAGGACGATTGATTGATCGACGAAGAGATTACTCGAGACGCCTCTCGACATCAAATGAAGAGTTAACTGAATGATTAAAATAGATGTCGAGTCGAAAAGTGAATACTTAGATAACTCACATAATTATCTAAAATATAGAGGAATGTTAAAATAGAATTAATGAATTAAATAATTCATTTAATTCAAGACTCGATATTCAAAGAATAATTAAATAAATAAGATTTATTTAATTAAATGATG
This sequence comes from Sequoia sempervirens, assembly GCA_007258455.2. Classification (NCBI taxonomy): domain Eukaryota; kingdom Viridiplantae; phylum Streptophyta; class Pinopsida; order Cupressales; family Cupressaceae; genus Sequoia; species Sequoia sempervirens. The sequence continues at coordinate 26,721 of VDFB02068657.1, forward strand.
AAGGGATTTAAATGAATAATTAAATAAATAAAGAATTTATTGAATTATAGTTGAAATATGATAAAGAATAAATTAAATAAGAATTTATTTAATTTGACAAGAGGATAAGGTTAATTAGTAACATAATTAAATAAAAAGCGTTTATTTAATTAATCAGATAGAATAAAGAAAATGAGAATTAATTAAATAATTAAAATTATTTAATTAATAGAAGAATAAAGTTAAAGTGAATAATTAAATAATTGACATTATTTAATCATGACCATGAAGAATACAATTATGAAGAATATTGATGTGAGACTTAGACCAAATTTAGGTGTCTACACACATAATCGCTTTTGTCAAGAATGAAGCAATGTGAAAGCATATGGAATATAATATAGTACCTCTAACAACACTGCTTTATCATTCATACTATTAAAAGAGATTAGGCATAATACCGGCGCAGATGTGCAACATTGATAGGGTCTTTGAGAGGTGTTCCATCCTTTTTTTTTAATGTGTATGCATCGAACCCATAGCTTTTATTAATTATGTAAGGCCCTAACCAATTAGGGCTGAATTTTCCTCTTTCATTCGAGTTGGCATTAACATTTCATTGATTTTCATACAAGACTAAGTCACCTTTACCAAATATATGAGGGATGACATGATCACTATAATTATGTTGTAATTGCTTAGCATAAGCTTGGAGATGCTCAAGAGTGTTAATGCATTATTCATCAAGCATCTCAAGCTGATGCAATATTTGTTGTTTGTAAGTGTCATCATTGATAAGTCCTTGAAGAGAAATCCTTAACGTGGGGATTTCTAACTCCAAGGGAATAATTGCCTTAGTGCCATAAACAAGGTTATAGGGAGTTGTTCCATTGAATTTTCTGATGCTAGTACAGTAAGCCCATAATGTGTACATCAGTTGTGTGTGCCAATCCTTTTTATGTTTATTTACTATTTTCTTTAGGATTTGTTCGAGAGTCTTATTGGTTGCCTCAGCTTCTCCATTAGATTGCGGGTAGTAAGGTGTTGAAAAGTGATGTTGGATATTAAACATGTTGAGGAATTTTTTCACATCATTATTCTTAAACGGTGTCCCATTGTCTAAAATTAATATAGAAGGAAGTCCACAATGAGCAATAATGTGTTCCAATATGAAATGACATATTACATCAACAGTTGTGGATCGAAGAGGAATAGATTCTACCCATTTTGTGAAAGAATTTGTTGTCATGATTAAAAATGTATGTCTAGCGGATGAAGGTGGTCAAATTTTTCCAATTAGATTTGATCCCCATACTGAGAATGACCAAATAGGAATTTCAACATGGAGCTTAAAAGCAGGGGCATGAATCAAATTGCTCTATTCTTGACATTTGTGATATCTCTTAACATACACAAAGCAATATTTTTCCATATGTCTCTAGTAGTATCCCATATGAATGATTTTTTGCACTAAGGATCTCCCTCCAAAATGACCTCCACAGGCACCCGCATGAGCCTCTTCAAGTGCTATGGGGATTTCAGATTTGTTAAGAAATCTAAGTAAAATGTAGTTAAAGGATCTTCTATATAATACATCATTGAGGATGATATACTTGGTTGCCAATTTTTGCAAGTGATGTCAGGTGTTCTTTGTTGTTGGCTTGGGAATGGTCCCATCTTTCCAATAGTTGAATATTGTATCATACTGCTCACTCAAGTTTTGCTTGGTTGTTGCTAATATTTCTTCAAGTTTTTCATGTTGATTGACAGTTTCATGATTGGGTGAACAATAAATCTGAAATATTTTAAAGTATCTTCAGGTGATATAAGATAAGTTGTGCTTTCCATTGTATCTACATGTCATTTATCTTTTCATGGGATATTTTCAATGGTAAATGATTCAAATTTCTCTAACAAGCTCATTGTGAGATCCTTGTATTTTGATAATTTGTCATGCTTTTCTTGATATGTCCCATTTATTTGTTTGATTACCAATTGTGAATCACCAAAGATCCTAATATCTTTTTCACCCAAGATTAAAGTATCACATAACCTAGCAAGCAATGCTTCATACTTAGCAGTGTTGATTTTACATAGGAAGTTTAGTAGTATGATAAGGGAAAAGGCATTCTTGCAAGCAAGATTAGTATAACCCCAGTGTCGGAGCCTGTTCCACACTTAGATCCATCAAAGTATAATTACCATGTATTAGTTTTGATTGTCAACACATTATCGTCGAGGAAAGAGTCATTGCTAGTAATGCCAAAGGGGAAGGAGTGTCAGCCAATTGGTAGGTCAAGGCTTGACCCTTAATTGTTTTTTGTGAAACAAAATTCAAGTAAAACTCAATCAACAACATCACCCACTTAGCTAGACATCTTGATAAATCTATTTTATTGAAAAGATGTTTGAGGGGGTCAAATTTTTTTGTCACACGTATTTTCGCATTCAATAAGTAATGTCACAATTTACTAGTAGCGAGTACAAGAGCCAAACATTGTTTTTCTATTGTTGTCTATCGTTTCTATAATGGTTTGGCTAATGTAATAGACTAGATGCTCTTTGTCATTTTCTTTATTGGTGAGCCAACAATGTTGCAAGGACGTGGGCTGATGGGGCTATATAAAGTATGAACAATTTGTTTTGCATAGTAGGTTGTAAAACAGGTGGAGTTGCAAGGTATTCCTTCAAAATCTCAAAATCCTGTTTACAATCTTCATTCCAATCAAAGTTGAAATCCTTTTTGAGGAGATGTGTAAATGGTAATGTTCGATCAACTAAAGATGTGACAAAATGACAGATGGCTTGAATTCTTCCTTGTAAGGTGCGTAGCTGAGAAATATTTTTAGGAGGTGGCATGTTGACAATAGAATCAATCTTCTTTTTATCCACCTTGATGCCTCTGTGAGATATGATAAAACCCAGAAGTTTCCCACTATCTACACCAAAGACACTTTTTTGGATTCAATCTCATGTTGTATTTTCGCATTTTCTCAAAGATATTTCGAAGGACATTCACATTGTCTTATCTTGTCAATTATTTGGCTAGATTGTCATCAACGTAATCTTCTAAAATCTTATGTAATCATGGAATACCAGTTTCATAGCTCATTGATGTGTTGCTCCCACATGAACTTCAATCCAAAAGGCATCATATCCCAACAAAATTTTCCCCAAATAGTTATAAATGTTGTTTTGTACTAATCGAGGGTTGATGAAAATTTGATTGTATCTAGAAAATCCATTCATGAATGACAACAAGGCATGTCCTGCAATCAAGTCTACTATCATGTCTATATTAGGAAGGGTAATTCACCCTTTAAAGATGCCTTATTCAAATTATGAAAAATTTTACACATCCTAATATGATTGTCAGGTTTAGCAATTGCGAAAATATTTGAGATCCATGGAGAATAATCTATGGGTCTTATGAAACTAGCATCAATGAGTTTTTCAATTTCATCCTTAACTAGCAAGGCTATTTTAGGGTTCATTTTTTGAATTTTCTATCTAACGTGTTTAGCATTTTCAGCGAGGACTATGTTGTGTGTCACAATATTAGGTTCAATTCTTGGCATATCGGAATAAGTCCAAACAAAAAGTTTAGGAAAGTCATGAAGCAAGGTTGCAGTATCCTCTTGTTCTTCATCATCGTGGAATTTTCCTATTTTAATGAATTTCTCCTTATCGTTTATGTCCATTGCTATATCCATTGTATCCCCTAAAGGAAGTGCATTTGATCTTGGAAATTCAGGGTTGTATTCTTTATTGTTCATGTCTATCTCACCACTCTCTTCTTCTCCATCTTTTTGTTCGGTGCTTATCATAGCACATGTAGCCTTTTTCTTGTGAGGGGGAGTAGATGGTTTATCATAAACTCCTATCCTTTGTTTCAAGGCTTCATCATCTCCAAAGTACTCCCATGATGGTGGTAGATCCATATCAAGTAATTTAGGATGCTTCATGGTGAGTTTGATTCTTGGTTTGCACATGATAGTGTTGATATTTAACAATGGTCTCTTTGATGCTTGTGTAACTTTAGAAGGATAATATCCCAAACCAATATTTGTCTCTTGTGTGTTAGGCTCTATAGAAACTTGAGTGCCTTGTTCTTTCTTTCCACACTCTTTACCATTGTAACACAATTGTTTCACAAGCTCATAACCTCTCCCATATTTTTTTTCCATTTCTTTCAAGTTTGGTGGTTGTTGATAGTCTATCTCATCAAATTTTGTTGTTAACTTGTATCTTCTTCAAGAGTAGATGATTTGGATGTTTTTGAATGTTCTTCCAAGTTCTAAGTTGACATAACCATTAGTTGCTTTTTTTTCATCTTCTTTTCTTGTGATTATGTATTCTCCCATAAACAAGGGTGTAAACTCCAAGGAACCCCAGTCATCATCCAATAATTTTGACATTGTCTCTATTTATTGCTTGTATTCTTTTAAAGGTTCTATGTTGGATGTTGGAATTAATGTTTTCAGAGGACTTGTCACTCCTTTTTCAACTGGTTAGAAAATTTCAAGCTCGGGGTCCATTTCAACTTGGTGTACCTTGATGTCATAGACATATTTCATAACACGATGGGGAGTTGAAGGCACTGCATGCATCTCATGAATCTGTGACCTTCCCAAAATAATATTGTATAAAAGGTCATAAGGCATAACATGAATAGGAGTTTGTAAGGTAGTCTTTCCAACTATAATAGGTAAAGTGATCATACCCAGTGGTTTACTTCCTACATTTTCAAATCCTCAAATTGATAAAGATTCAAGTTACATCTTTGATTTCTCTACTCGCAATCTATCTAAGAGTTTCACACTACACACATTGAGGGCTAAGCCATTATCAACAAGGTTCCTTTTTATGCCTATTCTATTGAATTGAGTAATTATCATAAAGGCCTCATTTTCCTTTCTCAATTCCAAAGGGGGCAGCTCGTGCTGGTGAAAGTTTATATCTACATTAATTGTATTCATTCCTTGTATGAGAGCTGCCACATCATTTGTGTTTGTGACAGGAGGAACCACTACTTGTTGTAATGATGTTTGAAGCATACTCTAATAATTTGGTGAATTCTGAATTAAGTCCTGGGGCATAGGGATATTTTTGTAGGAGTATTCTTATGTTGTTCAATGAGATTATACTCCTTCCCACTATGTGGAGTTAAATGAGGAGCACTTGGAAAAATGGGATTAGGAAAAGCTAAGGGTGTTGGGGTTATTTCTAGTGTTGTATGTATGAGCAACAGTATTATGACTGAGTTGTTTTAAGAAATTTTTCTTAGGTGGATAAAGGATAAACTCCAGCTTGTTTTTAGGTTGTGGTTTATGTGAAGGTGGGTAAAGGATGAGTTGAGGTTGAATCACATTACTTATTTTTTTTTTGATGTCTCATAACAAGCCTTAGTGGATGAACCTTGTGAGAGGAAGTCCTCAAGGGCTTCGTCTAGCATATCAAATTCATCTCTACTAAAAGGCTTGGGTTTGTTACTAAGTTGAGGTTATCTTTGTCTAGATTTGTTTGAACAAGCCTTAGTGGACGAATCTTGCGAGGTGAAGTCCTCAAGGGATTCATCTAACATATCAAGGTCATCATGACTAAAAGGATTGAAGGCTAAGCTAACAAAGGGTTTTAACATGATTAAGTAACTAAAAATCTATGCTTGTTTAAGTTTAATGTGTTTGTTTTTTCTTTTTGATCTATGTCTAATGTGCTCCAATCTAAATGTTGAAAATGAAAAATGTAAAAAGCTAATTGTATCCACAATTTCAATGAATGTAAATGATGTTATTTCTAATGATTGTAGTGTAATAGAAAACAACTAAACTAAAACAAAAAAGTAATGAGAGCAAACAGAAGTTTAAAAACTAGAAATTTAACTCTAAAAACAACAATGAAAATTTTGTACTGGGACTAATCGCCCAAGGTGGAGAATGAGTCCCAGTAGGGTTTTTTTTCAATATTTTCAAACAAAATTATTACTTTTTATGTTTTCCATGTTGTATGACCTAGATCTAGGATGCAAATGCAAAAAAAAATTGATTTTGAATGAAATTAAGTGCAATAATGCAAGCTAAATGAGCTTTTCACCAATGCAAAATTTAAAACCCTAGAATGCAAATTAACTAATGAAAAACCTAATGCAATGTTAATGCAAGCTAAATCTAGGATGTAAATGCACTCCAAATAAGAAATATGATGTTCTAAATGTAGGTTACCAAAATGAAATGAAGAAAATAGGGGGCTCTCTTTCACTTCTACAGTTTAGAACCTAAAAGGAGAGAGGTTATTTCCAACCTTTCACTCAAGAACAAACCCTTGAGATTTCAATGCAAAGGAGATTGAAATATGGAAAAGGGGATGTCCTAGGGATTGAATGAGATTTAATGAGGGGTTCACCACCAAGTGTAAACTTGGAAAAGATAATGAAATGCAAAACATAGTGTGATATGCAAATGAATGCTAAATGACCTAGAAAAATGAACAAACTATAATGAAAAGCTATAAAACTGAAAGTGTGCACCTGGAAACCTTGAAGTGACTAGAAATGACCCTAAAATTTTGGAAATTCTAAATTTTTGTTTGACTGGGACTCATTCACCAATCTGGGTGAATCAGTCCCAGATTAGGGTTTCTGCACAGGAGTTTGTTTCAGGAAAAAGGGTGTGAAAATCTACAAACAGACCTGGAAAATAGCTACAATGGGACTCATTCACCAATTTTGGAAAATTAGTCATATTCCACTTTTTCAAAAGTTAAAAATGATCTACACTCCAACACCTACTCTTTCCTTCCAACTTGAGTTATGGATCTGATTCTACGAAAAACACCTGTAAAATAAAATTCAACTTGATTTGCTAATGGGGGGTTTTTCTTGGTCAAACCCCTAGTTTGGTAATTAAAACTTGATAAGAATGATGAAATGTGCATAAAACCCTAGCCTTAAATGTGTCTAAGACTAAGAAATCTAAAATCTGATGCATTCCTATTCTAATGTGTAAGAATATGATGCAATGATGGAAATGTAAAGATGGACAGCTCACTTGTGATGATCTCTAATCACCCCAAGTGAGCTCTAATGAAGCTTGTGTTGTAGTATGAGTTGCATGGGTGCACTCCTAAGGGGGAGTGATTAGAGCTTTTGATTTTTGTCATTGATATCAAAGGGGAAGAGAGAGTCATATGAAAAATAGTAGAAGAGGAAGAGAAGGTCTTTTCCTAGAATATTGAGAATGTAGGAATATTGTGTAGGTTGTCTAATCTAAAAAATAAAGGAGAGGGTTGTCTTTGATGGTTTTTCACATAATGTGTTGCCATCAATGACAAAGGAGGAGATTGATGCAAGTATGACAAAGTTTGGTGGTGTTATCATTAATGTTGTCATTGATGTCAACACAGTTCAGAATGTTGCAAATTGTACATGTATAGTTGAGATGTTGTGAGTACATGGAGGGTATGTGCAGGATCATCATGGAAGAAACAGGCCCTTAAGTAGTGAAAATTTTAAAAAAATCAAAGTTAGGAAACTTGACGTAAAAATTTGAATAAGTTATTTATATTATTTCAAAAATATGTAAGAATAGAATCTGTAGAAAATTGAATGTAGTTTCTAAACTACTAGGTTTTTTTTTTAAATCTATTTGGTGAAAATTTGAAATTTCAATGCAAGAGGTAATTTAAATTTCGGGAAAAAATAAGAAGTAGGTGTTTTTCTGACCACCTAACCACAATAAAATGATAATATTTTTTTATAAGATTTTAGATATAAGTAGAGGACTCATGTCCCGATGTGATGTATATTTTTTCCAAGTAAAAATTAATTATGAATTTTTATTACAACTTTTCAAAAAATATAAAAACTCGTGATGTTTGGCCACCTTAACTTGGTCAAAACTTCATGAAATTCATTTTTTTAATCTTATAGTATGTGAAGCATAGAATGTGATGCATGTTTCAGATTCAAAAAATATGATACCGCTTGAAAGCTATAGATGTTTTTCAATCAACCTATCAATCGACTCTTTAGTTGTAATTCAAATAGAAAATGAATAATAATATTTATTAAATTCAAAGTAAAGCATAATTTATATTGGTGGAAAGCTAAGAATATCCTTTAAAAACCCTTTTCATTTCATCAATTTTGGGTAAAAAAAAAGTCGTCAGCCACATACCCTACACATACCCATCATATCGCCACTTTTTTCCCCATCATGATCCTGCACATACCCTACAACTATCCTTATGATGTTGTAGATGTGCTGAAATGATGAGTTACCAAGTGCTTTTGAGAAAATTAGTAAAGAGTGAAGTCAGAGTTATGTATGTGTTCAGAATGTGCTCTGGTATGTGCTTCGCATTTCTTCTGTGTTGATCCTATGCTTGTGCAGATCTAACGGGTTGTTACATTGGGGATATGTTGGTGTCATCTCCTGATTTGTAGCTTTTGGTTTGATGGAGTGTGAAAGTTGTGTTCACCAGTGTGTGAACTGGTTTTTCAGAGTTGCTTGTCTATGGACTGAGATCTAAATGTTTCTTCTCCACAATCCTCCACTGATTTGTTTCAGGTCTTGCGGATCTGGAATATGTCTTGTAATAAAGGTCTCTAGGTTTTGGCAGAGATGTTTGCAGTTTGGTGTTCTGGAAGTTGAGTTTCAGAGTTGTGTGTGTTTGCATAATTCGGATGGACTGTTGGAAGGTATTTTGTGTTTGAAGGTTGTTGCACTTGTTGCGGATGTATCTGAAGGTATTTGAGATGTGTTCTCATGCATGATAAAGTGTGTTACATGTCTGCATGTTATCTTCGTGCTGGGAAGTGTATACTTCAATGTTCATTTTTGTTTTCATTAGGTTTGGCTGACCTAGTGTTTACACATCATATGAAGAATTAAAAATTTAATTAAGAAAGCGTGTGGTTGACTCGAGACATTTCTTTTGGTCTTGGTTAAGTGTTTAATTTGTCCACTCTCATTCCTTTCCACCGCAACAATGTTGAGTTGTCGACCTAATTTGAATTTATGAAATGAAGCATATGTAGCCGACCTTAGAGAAAGTTTCTAAGGTTGAAGATGGTATAAATGCAAGTCAAGTTGTGAAGGATTAAATTATAAAAAGTAACGAAGTAAGCCACAAGTGAAGAGAAGAGTTGTGTGAAAGTAAGTTGAGGCAACACTACTTTATTGTGTTAAATTCTTGAAAGCAGTGAGTTCAAGTTTTTTTCAATCTTCTAATCAAGGCTGCAAATGTGTGTAAATTGTTGTGGTGTATTTTTCTGTTATCTTTTGTACTTGTAAGCAAATGAGCCTCCCTATTGGATAGTGAGTCATTTCTATAGGCAGTGAGCCTTTGTATTTGGGAAGTGAGCCTCTTGTATTTGGTTTTGCTATTACTTTATACTATGAGTTATTCCTCACATTGGTTTTTCCCTTACTTGGTTTTCCAAGTAATATCTGGTGTTCATAGTGTTGATTTTCTTTTTTGTTATCTGCATTTCATGTTTATACTTAATAATAGAATAGTGTGGTTTTGAAGTTGATAAGATTGTGAAGTTTTGTGTTTGAATTTAGTGACAACTGATTCACCCCCCCTCTCAGTTGTCTTGCACCTTTTAAACAGCAGTACCTTCCTTAAACTGAATGTAGAGTGACAATGGAAGATGGAATCACTTAGGAAATAAGTCTTTAGGCTTGGCTTGATGGCTAGTTGCATCTCCCCAACCTAGAATCCATCATGATTCACCTTAGGCATCCATAATCAACCCTTGAAAATGCTAGATCTTAATTGAAAGTGAGCTTGAAGACTTGCAAAAATGCTATAATGTTGTTCCAATGCTTTAACTTGACTTGCTTGTGGAATTAGAATTCTCTTGTGAAAGATTGTTTGATGCTTGAATTTTGAAAATGCTTGCTCAAAGTGCTTAGAGCATGCTTGGATTGTGAAAAATGACTTAGAAGCTTACTTTTATAGGAATTCACACCTAATTGATTGTTATTTAGACATCAAAGGTTGACATTCACTAAAAACTTGAATTAAATTGATGAATTCCCACTTAAATTTGAAAAAGACCCCAAATGGGACTCATTCGCCACACTTGGTGAATGGGTCCCACCTAAGGAGACTCATTCGCCCAAGGTGGCGAATTAGCTTTTCGAGGTGGGTTTTCGGGTTTTTTAGTGTTATGGATGATTTTATATTATTTTTGAGTGAAATGAGCCTCGAGATTTGAAATAATGGGTCTTAGGGGCCTATAAATGGTGATTTTAAAGGGTAATTAATGCAAGGGTGCCAAAATCGATCCAAATTAAGTGTGAAATTGCCTCTTTTTTCAAGAGTGCACAATTTTCTACACTACAGATCCAAACAACTCATCTATTGTTAACTATGACATATCTTTAGATTCCTCAATTGCAACCATAATAGTATCAAAAGTTTTAGGAAAAATCCTAGAAAATATTTTCTACAACCTTGTGATATGTTAACTCATCACCATTTTCTCTAATTTGATTAACAACATTCATTACATGGGATGAAAATTGGTCTACTGACTTTGAATATTTCATTTGAAGATTTTCAAAATCTATTCTAAGTGATTGCAATTTGGCTACTTTTACCTTATTTGTGCCTTTATAAGAAATTTCAAGTATTATCCATGCTCTCTTAGATGAATTTGCACCTTCAATTCTAGAAAAAATAATTTCATCCATACCTTGTTGAATAAATTGCAAAGCCCTTGCATATTTTTAGTTATTATCATTGAGCTCATCTTTTTTATTTTAATTCAACAATGATTCATCCTATGGTTAGATACAAACCTTCTTTCTACCAAATCTAATAAATCTTAAGAATGAAATAATGTCTTATTTTTTATTTCCCATTTGTCATAATTCTTACCTAAAAATTTGGATTTGTGGCTATAAATAATTACTCCTTGATACTATTCTTCAATCTGATCTATTAGTACAATTCAATTTAAGAGTTTCAATAGCTCTATCTAGACAACTTTAACATTTCTTTAACTATGATTTATTCTTCTCTATAGCCTTTACATCAAATTGCTTGTCTTTAGTTGTGTCAAACTTCTCCATTTCAATGTCTTAAGATTTGCAATACATAAAACATGTGGCTCCTTGCTTGCAATATTGGCGACTTTCTTTTCAAAAATTATTGCAATCATTTTGGTGGCTATAACTTTTACTGTGGTATTTGTAAACAATGATCTCAGCTACGACCGACCTAGGTGATAGCGATGTCTTCCTTGATGATCTCCTTCTACGATCCTACAAAGTATAGTGGCTCTTTCTTGGCTGTGGAAAAATTCCTAAATCTACATCTACCTCTCCTTTGGCTTGAGAAATGACCTATAAAACTAGCGATTCAATAGCTTGAAATCCACTTTCCTTGAATAATGGAAGCTCCATTAAACAAATTGCAATTCAATTTTGTTGTTTAATTGAACTTCACCTTCTTTGGACAGCCTGTGCCTCCTATCTGGGTGGCTCTTCACTATGGCGGTGATTCTTGTACAATTGTATCATGCAATGCAACAAACTCTTGTGATTTGTAATAATCTCCTTAGTAGTGGTTTCTTCAATGCCATCCTTCTCCCAGTCAATGGTTAATGCCTGCAAAAACAAAACATCAATCACTTCTCCTTTGTGACAATTGACTTTCTTTGACACCACTTAATGGTGGGCAGAGGCAAGACAAAAATGATCAAACATAATGAGCTACTACAAAAAAAAAAAGTAATTGAATTTCTATTTCTTGCTTAAAAAAATTGCATTCACCTCTTTTATAGAGGTCTTTGACAATATAAAGATAATTCTAGATTATAGGCTAATAGGAAAAATACTTAATGTTTTTTCTCCTTATCCTTATCTAACATTATTTAATATTTGCAAGTACATTATTTAATATTGTTCCCTATTTTATTAAATATAGGTGGGATAAATTAAATAATCTAAAAATATTGAAAATAAACCACACCCAGACCGATGATGGGTTGGCCGAAGAGGGGCTAGTAATGTTGGCAATTGTTGTTATTAATGTCAACACTGATTATTGATTGGCATTGATGTCAACACTTGAGGATATTTGTGGGAGAATGATGGAAATTGTTGGTATTGATGTCAACAATGTTTGTTGGTTGTCATTGATGTCAATACTTGAGAAGTAAGGAAGTTTTTTAGTCCTTAGTATTGGTTGTCATTGCTATATTCAATTTGAACTAACAATGATGTATGGAAGAGTTGTTGAAGTTCATGGTTGGATGTCATTAAGGATGATTTATGTCAGTAGATTTAGTTTCATAATGATATATTAATATGAGGATTAGGAGCATTAGATTTATTTCTGATAGTGGAGAAATGTCTTATGCTCTCCCTTGTTGTTCTTGATAAATTATATGTTGTTGAAAGAAAGATCTAGCCTCTGTAAGTTGCTTAAGTGTTTCTCATTCAAGAAGTTGATTTAATGTCTACTTGGGAGAATTCTTTCCATTCCTCCACTATCAAAGATATAATCATGTGGTTTTGGATTCAAATTTAGTGCTTTATGGATTTTGCACTCCTATCTTTTCAAGTTATCAATGTTGTTGAGGAGATTTCTATGAATTGCAAAAGGTTGGCAGTGTTGTTGGTTGTCTGGACTGGTCTAGGAAATGCTCAACATTTCTCCACATTGATGTTTCTACTCCTGCAGCTTGGTGAATGTGTTCTCAATGTTTGTGCAGTATCTCAATTCAAATTTCATGTGATGAAGTGGTTTGCAAGTTGTTTTGTTAATATCATATCTCATGTTTATACATTTTGTGCTTCTTGAATGAAGTATTTTGTTCCTATTTGATCGATGGTGGCTATTGATGGAATGGTAGTATGAAATAACTATATAGAATTATTGTTGTATTTTTATGGAACATCCCCATGTGATCTGCATGTTTCTGATTGGCCACTTTGGTGTTGCATTGTGTCTTGAGTTGACTTTTTGGGCTATTTGTAGATATCTAGCCAATAGGGATTGTTCTTTTTCTTGCACCATGTCCTTGGGGATCTGTGCCAACAATTGAAGATGTATTATGATAGATTTGGGTCCTGACCTATCCTATTTGAGACCGCATCAAGTAAATTCAATTGGAAGTATGTTTTAGGGCTGACTAGTTATGTGTTTCATGTTTCATCTACACATTTCCTTTGATGTCAGCTTAGATTGATGTGTACCAACATGTGAACTATTTTGGATCACATTAGAAGATGTAATAAAAAAAATTTGGTCTCCCTATCTTTGGGATACGACCAAATTATGTTTTGGTGGCTAACTTGTTGAATTCATTGATTGTATTCTGTCTTGGATGACCTAATTGAAGTTTTGAAGAATTGGGGTGGATATAAATGCAAGATCATTTTAGATGCAAATGGTATGGAAGAGTGAACAAGTTCGAAGAAGTGTTAATGTGGAATGTATTGAATATCCTACTAAGTTAGTGCTATAGTGTGAAGAAGAAAGATCAAATGTACCTTAATGCCTCAGTCAAAAGAGTGAATTGTTGACAAATGTTGTAATATTTATATAAATCTCTTTATCCTTTTTTCTGAAATAGTGAATCTCATCAGGTCCTTGTATCTTCCTCTTGAATTTGTGATTTTTTGAATTCAATAGGTCCTTTGTATCTTGGACTGAGGTAGTGAGCCTTGGTTTGCAAGCCCTTTTTGGAAGTGATAATTTATATTATGAGTTAACTCTCACCATAGTTTTTCCCTCATTAGGTCTTCAACATAAATATGGTGTCTCCTTGTGGATGTGTGTGTTCTATGGTTCTTTATCATTTCTACTAATCTAATTATAGTTAGAGGCAATCTATCTTTAATTTCCAAAGTTGTTGAAGCTTTATACTACTATATCCAAGTCTCTACTGCTATTTTTTTAAGGGTTTTGATTAGATTAAGAATTTGGTATTATACTAAAAAACTTCTAAGTGTAGACACTAAAAAATGTATTTTTCTATGAGCGTCATTTTTCAATCATTTTGGTTTTCTCCCTTGTGTAATTAGATAATTTTAATTATTTAATTATGGTCTTCATTCACATTCCTCTATTAATTAAATATTTTTTAATTATTTAATTAGGGTATGTGCAAGATCATCATGGAAAAAGTAGGCCCTTAAGTGGCAATTTTTTAAAAATCGAGTTAGGAAACTTCACATAAAAATTTGAATAAGTTATCTATATTGTTTCAAAAATATGTAAGAATAGAATCTATAGCAAATTGAATGTAGTTTCTAAACTACCAGTTTTAAAAAAAAATTAAAAAATTTAGTGAAAATTTGAAATTTCAATGCAAGAGTACTTAAATTGTGGAAAAAATAAGAAGTAGGTGTCTCCCGACCACCCTAACCACAATAAAATGATAATATTTTTATAATATTTTAAATATAAGTAGAGGGACTCATGTATGGATGTGATGCATATTTTTTGTAATTTTTTCCAAGTAAATAATTAATTATGAACTTTTTATCAGAACTTTTAAAAAAATATAAAACTCCCTGTCTCCGATCACCTTAACTTGGTCAAAACTTCATGAAATTTAATTTTTCTTTTTAATCCTATAGTATGTGAAGGCATAGAATGTGATGCAGGTTTCAAATTCAAAAATGTCATACCATTTGAAAGTTGTAGATGTTTTTCAATCACTCTATCGAATCAACTCTTTACTCATAATTCAAATAGAAAATTAATAATAATTATTTATTAAATTCAAAGTAGAGCATAATTTATATTGGTGGAAAGCTAAGAATCTCCTTTAAAAACCCTTTTCGTTTCATCAATTTTGGGTAAAAAAAAGTCGCCAGCCACATACCTTATGCATACCCATAATATTGCCACTTTTTGGCCCATCATGATCCTGCACATACCCATTAATTCATTTCTTGATCTTTATTCCCCTTTGATCAATTAAATAAATTATGTATTTAGTTAATCAGGTTGCTAACACTTTTCCTTTCTTTGATTAAAAAAATTATCATTTATTTAATTATTTGCTTTTCATTATTCATCTATAGTCAAATAAATATTCTTAATTATTTATCTATTCATTATCTTTTCATTCTTTTATAGTTAAATAATTATTAAAATTATTTAACTCCATCTTACCATATTTCCTTTATTAAATAATTAATTTGACTTAATTGTTTAATTCCCTTTTTCTTCATTTTCCTCTATATATTTAATTTAAATAGTTGCATAATAACTTTTAAATTAAATACTCTTTTCCCTTTCTCCATAAATAAATAATCTAAAATGATTATTTATTCTTATCTTTTACCAAAATTAAAAATATGGTCAAAGATTCCCTTCCATGAATTAATCCTCCACTACCTTCCCTCCACCTTCTCCTTTCGAATATAATCTATTGATTCCCTCTGGTATTCATTTGATCTTGACCATCTGTTTATAGTCATCCCTAGCCCACTACTTTGTGGTGCATGAATTCTCCACCATTGATCTTGGAATCTTTCTAGAAGATCGATATCATCCATTCATTCGAATAGCTCTTCTATAAAATAAGGCTTTATCCATCATTTTTTCTTTACAACCATATTCTCCAACATTCATGTTGCATTATCATTGTCACTTGCAGGTGTTTGAATGCTTCAAAGCTAAGGATAAGTTTACAAAATAAAATTTGAGGAGAGGCAAGGAAGGTTATTCAAGTTCAACATGGGAATTTTTCTATCTTATTGATGTTTATTTTATTCTCTTGTTTATTGTTCTTGCTTGCTTTAGATTTGGCATTTGAGTTGTGATCTTTAGTAGAGTGGTTGTTGCTTGTTCTTAGCTATTTTGGTTTTCATATTTTCCCATCTAACACTATGTTTCAGAAAGGTTAAATTTTTTGTGTAGATCGATTCACCCCTCTCAATCTCCAGGTGTGTCTAACCATTGGTATCAGATCCAAGTTCCTCTAAAGAATCCTAATAGCTTGAGGTAAATATTGTGTATGAAACAAGACTGTTTATACAAGGGTCCTATGTTTGATGGGACTAATTATGCTTTCTAGAAATTGAGAAGGGAAGGAAACCTAAATTGCCTAGCTAGGTTTGGTGTTTAGCAATTAGTTAAAGATGGTTATACTGCTCTTGGAATTTCTCTAACAAATATTGATGAAATAAGATTGTTTGAATTAATGCCAAAGCTAAGAATTATTTCTTATGTGGATAGGCTAATCCAAAGCTTTTGAAGGCGATGAACTGTAGTTCTGCTAAGGAATTATGGGAAAAGTTTAGTAGTATCTATGAAGGTGATACAAAAGTGAAGCATGCTAAGATGTAGATCTTTAAAAGCATATTTGAGACTCTAAAGATGACAGAGGATGAAAACATTGCAAGTTACATGCTTCGAGTACAAGAAGTTATCTCTAGCATTATTGGACTTGGTAGAGAAGTAAAAGAAAGTGATATTATGAAGAAGGTTCTAATATTTCTCCCTAAAACTTATAGTCATAAGGTATCAGACATTGAAGAATATAAAGACTTGGATCAGTACTCTGTTGATGAAATGTTTGGCACTCTTACTACCTTGAAATGAGAGAGTTTGATCAAGACGTTACAAAAAGGGAAGTTGCATTCAAAGCAATAAAAAGATAGAAGTTGAAGACACTTATCAAAATGATGACCTTGGTGTTCAATTGAAGCTAACTTTGTAAGAATATTGAAGAAAGGAACTGGCAAGTACAAAGGTAAGTTACATTTCAAATGTTTCAATTGTGGAATAATTGGTCATTTTGCACCTAAATGTCCCTATAAAAATTTACTAATGATAACAAAAGAGAGAAAATGAAAAGAGGATTCTATTTTATGAAAAGCAATTGGTCCTTTGAAAATAAAGATAATGGTTCAAATGATGAAAATATATTCATGGCTTTGGAGGGAAAAAATAATCATATTAGAGAATATAAAAGATTGATACCTTGTAGAATAGCAAGGATAATGAAAGATCAATAGTGGTATGGATTAAATTTCATGCAAAGGAAGATGAAAATTCTTAGGTGATTGACAATGGGTTTTCTCACCACATGACTAGTGACAGAAGTAAGTTCATCAGTCTCAATAGGTTCAATGCTGGAGTTGTTAATTTTGGTGATGATAAGTCAACGTGTAAATTTGTAGAAAAGGTGATATAACAATTGATGGAAAGAACAAAAATAAAGATGTCCTCTATGTTAAATGTTTGAAACATAATATCCTAAGTGTCAGTCAAATGTGCAGAAAAGGATACAATCTTACTTTTCATTCTAATAGATTTGAGATCAGAAGGTAAGGTTCAAGAAGGCTTGTTGTTGAAGGAACTTAAGCACAAATGGTAATGTATATCATCTAAATGAGGCTAATGAAAGAATTTTCTTATTGGCTCACTCTAAATAATGTTGTTTGTGGCACAAAAGGATGGGCACATCAACTTTGAAAACATGGTGAAGGTTAGTTTCTCTCATGCAGTGAGAGATATGCCTAGAATAACAAAGCCTACAAAAACCTTATGCAAATAATGATAGATGGGAAAGCAAACAAATACTAGTTTCAAAAGCAAGGAGTTCTTTGTTTCAATGTCATTAGAGCTAATCCACGGTAATCTATGTGGACCTACAAAGTTAAGGAGTCAACAAGGTGAAATATATTTTATGTTACTTATAGATGATTACACTAGAATGACTTGGGTTACATTATTAAGGGAGAAATCAGAAGCCTTTAATAAATTTAAGATTTTTAAAGAAAAAATTGAAAATTAAATAGATGTTAAGATCAAATGTTTAAGGTCAGATAGAGGAGATGAATTCACCTCATATGAGTTTGAATTTTTTTATGAAGATATGGAATTAGGAGAAATATGTCAACTCCTAGAACCCCTTAATAGAATGGGGTATAGTAGAGAGGAAGAATAGAATAGCGTAAGAAATGGCTATGAAAATGATGAAAGATGTTGACCTACCAAATATGTATTGGAAGGAAGCAATACATATTGTTGTATATTTTATTAATAGAGTGAAGCTAAAGGTCAACACCAATAAGACCCCTTATGAGTCCTAGTATGGAAGACCTCCCACTATTATATATTGCAAAATATTTGGGAGCAGACGCTTTATTATGAGAGATTAAGGAGATCTTGGAAATTTTGATTCAAGGTGTGATGAAGGAATATTTCTCAATTACTCAAATAGGAGAAAGGCATGTAGATGCTACAACAAGAGATTGGGAAAGATTATTGAA
>VDFB02068659.1:0-14345 GCA_007258455.2 Sequoia sempervirens
AACATGTGCATCATGCATTTGGGTGTCCCAAACTGAAGCTACAACTTCTCCTTCACTTCGGTGATAATTACAAAGCTCTTCCTCAAAGTTGGCGCCCTTAAGTAAAGCTACTTAACTAAGCCTTCATAAATATCTTATCATGCATAAGAGGTAAATACAATAAAGCATCTTGGGTGCCCAAGTTGTCTCCAAGTGCTTTATAGTTAACTGAAACATTTACTCAACACCATTTCCAAAGAATGGTCATTCCTTGTTAACTGGAGGTAGTCCCTGTTATCTATCATACAACTCAATGTTATTAGCCATGCATTACAAGTTAATTGAAGCTAACTACATGCAACTCAAACTAAACAACATGCATGCAACATGCACTTGCATGCAACTGAAGATAACTCAACTGAACTAAACTAAACTGAAATGAAGTGAACTGAACTGAACTAAACTAAACTGAACTAAACTAAACTAAACTAAACTAAACTGATTCTGAACTGAAATGAACTTAACTAAACTGAACTTAACTGAACTAAACTGATCTGAACTGAACTTAACTAAACTTCAAGCATGCAAACATCAAATCCTAACTTCTAGGATCTTTACATGCATTCAGAAGTGTTAACTGTTACTCCTTATAGTTAACTGAACACAAGGTGAGTTTCACCTTACCATGTGAGTGTCCCATGTGTCCCTATTATTTAGGAACTCACTATGGACGCCCTCACATGCTTTTTACATTTAGAATTAATTACAAATGTCAATAATCATGATTATTTCATCAAATATTAATCTCACAATAATCTTAGTGTTGTTGAACACATTCCAAGAATCAAGGAGATACATGAAATAATTAATGTTTAGGATTTGCAATTTAATGGCAACCTATTTCCAACAATGGGGTGGACCCGTTGGGTTAATAATAACCTGCCAAGGTATTTAAGGGACATGATTTTAAATGAAAAATTTGAGAATGATTATAATTTACAAAGATGAAGTGTGGAAGTGGCGTGGTAAGTATGGGATACCTTGTGTTTTAGAAAGAATGTAGTCCAATGATGATAATTGTGGTACGGTGTTGAGTTGGTTGATCTTGTTTAGAGGTAAAATTAATCATTATCTCCTTCTCGAGGCAATCAAGGATCACAAGGAGATTTTTAAGTTGCGAAGGGATGTCAAATCTAGTTGTGCCGATATGCCTAATGTCAACTCTCCCCATATTTGTGAAGATTTGTAAGGTAAGATTATTAATGAGATGTTAATTACATGCAATAATAATTATGAGATCGTGGCTCTGGGAATTGTGTCGTTGGCTTCCCCTAAAATAAAGTTCTTGATTCCTCATTTTTTATGGGCTTATTTTGAAACTTTGAGTAAGAGAGTTTTCTGCAAGACAGGTAGAGAGCTAAAGAGGTGAGTGGCTATGAGGAATAGCTTGCAGTAGTAAAAAAACTTGCAAAGTGCTAAGATGGGTGGGCCAAGGAAGCACACAGAGCCTCCTAATTGCCAGGTGCTCAAGCAGAATACAATGCGGGTATGGTTCCTTTCTTCGAATCTATGAAGGGATACAATGAGAGACTTACTCCCAAGTTCACAAATTCTTGGACGAAGGGAAATGTAGCTATTGGTGTTTCCAAGATTGAAGTGATGACAAGGTTTATCACTGAAGCTACAAGATTACAGAATCAAGGTATAAAGGTGGCAAAGGAGAGTGGGTTGACTACCAGATGTATGTGGACAAGTTTCTGCATGATGGTGAGAACTTGAAACACTTCCAAAATGGATATGCTAGGTTAGAGATTCTGCCTCCCTACATCCTGGTAAGTTTGTTTGTCATGAGGTATTTTACATTGGAAGGCAGATACATGTCTGTACATGCATATTATTTCCCTTTGCTAAATCATATTAGGCATGATGAAAGAATTAATTTTCCCTTCTACTTATTGTCTTCCCTACAAATTAACATAGAGAAAGGTGCTAGCCCTCCCCTGCATCAAGGATTGATGCTTGCTTTGTATAAGCATGCTCTTGCGCTAAACCCTCATGATAACTATCTTGTTGCTAGAAATTTTAATCAAAATCGCAATGATGGAGATAACGAGGAACCCCGTGTTGTTGTGAACCCTATTAAGGAACCTAATCATGGCTTGCCTCCCATTGTTGCTGCTAGAAGGGTGTTAATTCCTGCTAATAGCCCTTCCCCTATTGCTAATGTTTCGAACCCTTCTACCCCTGTGACTCAAAAAATTGTTGGTAAAGGTTCTAATGAGTTTGAGCTTGTGAAAGCGACTTTGGAGAAGATAAAACACTCTCCTCTTCTCCTGGAATTACCCAAGTCTAAGAAGTTTAAAAAAGATCTTAATCCTCAAAATGAAGTCGTTACTATCAGTGAAGAGGGCATGCAAAAGGAGGATTTGAGTGAGAACAAGTAGGGGAAAGGTAGCGGAGGTAGTGGTGGTCGTAGGTCAGCTCGCCTAGCTAAAGTTTCTTCTAAGGATAGGAAAGGTAAACAAAAAATCATTGTGTATGAAGAGGAAGACTTGGATATTGAAGAATTTGAAGCCCAGGTGGATGATGATTTTGATGGGATGGATTTTGAGGATTCTACCTATGATATGGGGGAAGAGGATTCAGAAGAAGAAAAGGAAGATGATTATGAGGAGCAAACTGAGATGGAGAAGGACCAAAAGAATGATAATTTGACTGTTTGAAATGTTGGGCACACCAACAATGAGATTAATATTGATGATTCTAGCATGGATTTTATGAAAAGAAAACTAATTTGCAGGTACAAATGGATGACATGGAGAAAGCTTTGGTCATGTTGATGAAGGTGATGCGAAGAGCGATGATGGGTGCAATTTCTGGACAAACAAAAATCACCAGGAAGTTGAAAAAACTAGGGAAGTTTTATGATTTGAAGGTGTTGGATGATTCCTAGGGACTTGACTGGAGGGAGTATATCTCCCTCATTGGTGAATATGGGGACCTATTGAGAAAAGCCAAGTAATGGCTTTCTCTTTTGATGTTGCTTAATGACTACTATCCTCTTTTTGTTTTTCTGCTTCCAGATTCTGAACTGCTATTTCATAATAGCTTTGTTATGGTTTAGGACTACTTGGTATATGGTGGAATTGATTAATGACTTGCGTAGCTTTAAGTACTATAGCAATAACTTCATGTTTTTGATTAATTATGGTTGGTCTATGGTTATGGTTATGAATTATGGCTTGCGTTCCAACCTAGATGCTATTTTTTTATGCTAGCTGGTAGTGTTGTTTCCCACCTTGTTTCCTTTCCTTTTTTTGTGTGGCTATAACCATGGGATCAAAGCCCTTTCCTTGCTTATCTAATAAAAACAATATGATCCTTATTGATTCACAATCATAATTAAATTATAGTTTTCCAAAAGGAATTATAAGATGAGGCCTAATCCAACAAACATATAGGTAAAACTATGTACAAATTACAAATTTTTGAATGATAAATTATAATATAGTGCTTGCCAATTATTTCCCAACCTAAAGTTAGGAACTAGACTAAGATAACTTCAAATGATCATGAGTGATTATTACATAGTGATCCTTAACCTTAAAAATGATCATTGTTAGCCACAAGATGTTGCAAAGCTTGATGCCAAGTGTAGCATGGAGTCAACCAAATGTGTAGAGGGAATCTTCTAGAAAGAATGCAGTGATGATGGTTCAATGAATATCGATGAAGTTCACACAATAAGCTCTCTTGAGACCAATAATTTTGAAAATGTGGTTCTTTATTGTTGCACAATGAAAATGAGCCACAAGCTTTGATCAATGAAATTGTTTGTTATTGTGTTATGCCCAATGACATCTCTAGAATTGTAAAATACTTTTGGGGTGACCATAATATTATAAAATTTTAATGGAATTTTATCATCTCTTAGTAGAACATTTGTTCCCAAATATATTATGAAATGTGGAAAAATTGTGATGAAATGCAATAATATTTGTAGTGCCTAGATGATTACTCGAATATTATTGAAAACCTATAAATAAATAAAGTGAAAGAAAGTATTTTTTAGGTGATGCAAGATTGCTCTTACACCCATGATGCTTTTGCATCATATTCATTCTATTTTGCAGCAAACTGTAAAATTTGTGCATAGAGGAAAGGTTGATAAAATTAAAAGAGCCCATGACAAGCCAATATTGGGTGTTAGTCATTTAATATTGGACATATTCACAAAAAATGACATCTATTGTGAGAGAGATGATATCATCCATGATTTATGCAAGATACACTTGGATGAATTAGAAATATTTTGAAAGATGTTGAAATGACAAGCATATCCTCCAAAACATGAAGAGTCTTGGTGATCCCACAATAGTGTGTTCCACTTTTTGGCATAAGGGGGACACTAAATTTAGTATTTGTAACCAAATTTTAACTTTGTCAGTTATAGTAAGCAAATTATTAGGAATTTGAAGATAACGCGAACTATTGAAATTTAAGATTTTGTTTCTACATTGTAGATATAATTTAAAAAAATAAAAAATAATAATTTGTCTCCTTTTAATAATTTATTAATAACTTATTTTTTATACTTTATAATATTTTTAATGAGTGATATTTATTCCATAAAGAATTTTTTAGAAAGAAGACAAATTCATAACTTTTAAACATAGATCATTAACATTGATGTCTCTAGTGCATGCATATTTTTTCATATTTTTGATAAATAAAATTGTAATTCATATTAATTATAATTTAAAGTAATTTTATTCTAGAAGGAATAATTTTTTGTATATATATCCAAATTATTTGAAACAAGGACATCAATTTGTAACTCTCACAATATGTACATTTTATTTACATTTTTTATTTTCCCATGTGCACTGAACGTAGAACTTTATGTTTGGTAAAAACCCTATGTTTACTAGAAAATAGAAAAAAAATATAATAATTAATAAAATATATTATAAATTATACTTTTCAAAAATATTACTTTGAGGGCTACGGTCCCGTAAAATCTTATGTCAAGATGACTTTGTTTGATGGTCCAACCCTTGTTTTAAAACATAATTTTCCTTTGAAAATTATTTGCGTAGCAAGTGGGTGGCATAAAAAGGACCTTAAAATGAAGGTTTTTCCCTATATAAAGGTTCCTTCCATAAATAATTTTAAACATGAAAATTTTAATATACAAAAATCCTTCATTCAAACCCCCCTTCATTTGAAGGTCATGATGACATCACCTTCAAATGAAGGTCCTTCATTCAAAGGTGCATGTTCATTCAAATGAATTTTATATTTTTGGGACCTTGGGCTTATTGTTTTGCCCCATCCTGCAATTGGTAAAAACTATTGTGGGATCACCCACTCAAATTTTATAACTCAAGGTCAATGAACAAAGCACTTATGTACCAAATAAATAAAAAACAATAGTTAAAGTAGTACAAACATTAGAATTTCATACACAAAAGGCTACATGGATATGAAGAAAAGTGTTGTGGTAGATCATATGCCAAATATTCCTCCACAACCACCATTGAATAAGTAATAATTTTTTCTCAAGAAAAATTACATAATGTACCACCAATTGATAATGTGTTTGTGAAAATTACAAAGGATTATTAAAAAGAAACACATGTAATAGAAAAGGCAAGTCACACAAATAAAATGCAAGAATCAATGAAGTTAAGTATGATGACATATATTAGGATGATGATATTATTTTAGAGGATGATGATGATCTTTCAATATTTATTTGATGATTCATGAGCATCTCTATATATTATATATACATATGCCTATATTTCCAGTTTACATTATAAATTTTGCTATAATTGTTTTGTGCTTAGGTATTTTTTGTTATGTCCTATTTTCTATGTTCTTGTACATATCTTGTTATTTTCCTTCCACCAATTTAGGGATATTTTTCCTTCTTTCTTACTTGATATATTTTCTTGTATGGTTGTCCACACCTTCCTTACCTATTTCTATGATCTTGCATGCCTTACTCTTAAAACTAGTTTCTCATGTTTCCTACCTTGGTTGATCATTTACATATTGTTTCCTACTTTACCTTATGCACCCTAATGATTGATGTTTATTTTCTTAAAAAAAATCATGCTCATCTACTTATTATTCTATGGTTTATGCCTTATGTAGCTTGTACCACATGTGTTTATGACAATTATATTATCTTGATACTTATGAGCCTTATTGTTCTATTGCCATATGCTTAGTTTGATCA
This sequence comes from Sequoia sempervirens, assembly GCA_007258455.2. Classification (NCBI taxonomy): domain Eukaryota; kingdom Viridiplantae; phylum Streptophyta; class Pinopsida; order Cupressales; family Cupressaceae; genus Sequoia; species Sequoia sempervirens. The sequence continues at coordinate 6,227 of VDFB02068659.1, forward strand.
CATAATCATATGATCATTGCTTAGCTCATAGTTTAATTTTATATCCTTTTCATTACATAGATCATACATTTAGAGATATCCTACTAGATTGGGGGCATCAATTCTTCCACATTCTATTTTACTCTTTCATTTCCTTATCATGTGTCTAGAACTATGTTTTTACATTAGAAGCATCGTGTCTTACATACCACGTGTTCACATAATTGATCATGTTCCTAGAGCTACATTACCACATTGGGGGCATCATTTCTTCCCCATCTAATTGATTTCTCACATGTTTTATTGTGTGCGTAAAGCTATCTTATCATTGGGGACATTATGCCTTAATTATACAATTTTGTGTTCCCATGATTCACCATGTACCTAGAGCCACAAAGGGGGCATAAGAATTTCCCCATGTTATATGTGCTTACACCATCCCTATCTCATATTTAGGGCTACCTTACTTTTCTCATTTTCCTATACTTGGGGAAAATTTGTGCTGATGATTATCTCTAATTTATATGCTTTTTATGCTTATCGTTTGAGACTTCTTACTTGTTTGTCACATGATCTATTTATAACACTTATTACTTTACATGATTTTTCTGCTTATATTCTTATGATTGCATTTATTTTTCATGTACTATTTTTGTCTCTATTTGAGTTCCATGAATTTGATGGATGCAACCAATTAAACTTGGGGTATAATCTATTGCTAACACTCTTATGTTTAGACTGTAGATAGTTATAAGCACCTACACAAAGATTCATCACCATACCTAGATCACGGGTCTCGATCATATTACATGGACGTGACTAAAGTACCATACTAGATTATTGTCACTACAATAGGTTGATATTAGGCTACCATTTTCTATTTAGACAAAAAATTCTAACCCCTCTTTCTTTCTCTCTTTATCTCTCATTTTTTATCATTAGTTAACTTATAGTTTTTCTTATTTTATGTGTGGTAGAAGCTAATTATTGTATATCTTTTCTTTATTTAGCAAATTTCATATGGAGCACACATGCAAAGGAATTAAGAGAGGTCCATTAATTTACATGGACCTCATCTTTTTATCTATAAATATTTAGTTTTATGCATGTCCATGAGTGCTTATATACTTTGAAATACATGCTTATGATATATTCAGATGCACCTCAAAGTGGGAAGATTTATGTAATGGTGAAATTTGTATACCCCAATGCCAATTCCCATCAATTTTGGGCTCATTTTGATGGAATATCTTAATGAATTCACATATTCTTGTCCTAAGTTTGGTTCCTTCCCTAATCTATATTCATCCATATTTATTCTTACCTTTTTGCATTTCTATATATTTTTCCTTATCCTAGCCCCATTTGCACTATCCCCACACATTCGCCTTATCACCAATCCACATTTGCATGCATTTGATCCTTTCTTTGATATTATGCAATCCTTATCATTAGTAATTCTCACAGTGCTCAAGTTTAATTTGGCATGGTGTAAAAGACCCTAAATTAATTTTTTTAAAATTTAGAATGTTAACTTGCATTCTCTTTCACTAGTCATTAGAAGCCAATTTGATATAATTTTTTGTAGCTAATCATTAGAAGCCAATTTGATACACATTTATAAAACTAGTCATTATGACTTGATATTTAAAGACATTGATTTATGTATTTAAACGCATCCAAGGATCTTCTAGTAATAAAATGGAATATCCTCATTATAAGGAGCACTTAAAGACATTCATGTGTGTATTTAAACACATCTAAGGATCATTTGGAAACAAAAAGGAATATCCTCATTATAAGAAGCATTCATTCATAAGAACAATTTAATTTCGAGCATTAAAATGATCTAAAATTTGTATGAAAAATCATCTAGGACATGTATGCATGTTTGAGAGTGTTGCCTTCGATATTTGCATATGATTGTAAGGATGGTCTAAAAATGGGGATGACCTAGGAAGACACAATGCTTACAATTTGATAATTTCCCTAAGGTATTTTTAAATATCACTAGTTCTTACACATCAACAAACATTGGAATTGTAGGCAACAAAGTTCTTAGCTATCCATAGTCAACTAGATTGATCATATGGGTTTTAGATTAGTTTTGTGCATCAAGGAATTTTTTAGACTATGCAATCAATCTTGAGGAGCATAAATTTGGCTTGCCCATAATTCTATGATTGTTACAATTTTGAAACAACGAACAAATAGAAAGAATTTATTTCCTCTATTTGGACAAGTAGATTCTACACAACATCAATTATTATTCTTCATCTTTATTGTAAAAGCTAAGAATATGGTCTTCCTCATTTAATTTCCAAACATTCATTGAACGTTTTCCTTTCTCCAACTCCTTAATTAAATTAAATTGTATTGTACTTTGTTTATATATGCATTTATTTAATTAGCCTAGATTCATGTAAAATAGAGTTTATTCCTTTATACCCTTAAAGTGACACACACTATACCTAGGACACTCCCCATCGCAAGTTAAAAGCTTCGAGGGAAATTAAGGATAACGTGCACCTAGATGTCTTTATATGCAACTTCAAATGACACTCAAGAGAAGATCAAAAGTGAGATCCCTAATAAATTTTAGAATATACATGATATTTCCACAATTTATATAATCAAATTTGAATGTTTTTAATAATAACAAAAATATTTTTTTTAAATCAACATTTTACATCACACTATCGTAGTCATGTGGGCTAACTTTGTGAGCATGTAACAATTGCTTGGAATATTGTAGGACCTTCATTTTTTTTTAAAATGTGGATTGACCTCTTATCTATCTATAACTAAGGTTTGGATGTGTGACTCATCACACAACTTGCCACATTAGCACATCTACTGAGACTTGTGTCCAAAATTTGATTTTTTAAAGATTCAATTGAAACTTAATCATTGTACCCCTAGTAGTTGAACAAAAAAATTATTTGTTGCTTGTAGAATATCGTATTTTTATTTAAAATAAAACTTATATGCAACCTAAATGGACCAAATACCTATTGGTAAGCATAAATATTTGTTATCTCTAGTTTTTATATTCAACACAAATGGACCAATAGTTGAACACAAAAAATATTTGTTGTTATAAAAAAACACAATTATTTAAAATACAACTTGTATCAAACAAAAATGGACCAATAGTTGAACACTAAAACATTTTGAAAATCTTTCACATTTAATGAGAAAATACATGATATTTATTGTGCTCACCTTTTAAATTTGTGATATATATATAGAATAAAATACAGTAATAAACTGCAAAGAAGTTGATGAACAAGTCATAATGGCCAAAAACAACCACCAGCTGTAGCAAATTTACATAATAATAGACATAGCATCAAAATTACATAAACATCAATAAATATAGAGCAACAAACTAGAACAACATTTACAATGTCAAATTAGAACAACAAAATCCAAATTGGGACCTTAGGGCAGTAACATTTACATTGTCAAACTGTAGCAGCAAAATAAAATCTGGGACCTTAGAGCTTGTGCAGTATGAAGATGCTTTTTGCTTAACAATTGGTTCACTTGAAGCTTGATTTGTTGAATCTGGGCCTTTAACTTAGGATTCTTTTCGGATTTTGCCTACAGTTGAGAGAACAAAGAAGCAAGACAATAAAAAGTATTAGAGTAAAGCTTTAAAACTGTAGTTTCCTGGTGATCGCTATGAATATTAAAAATTGCTTTACATCTGGTTCTCCATAAATGCAACACGATAATTTGTCTAACATTAGTAGCAATAACATTATCATGGAGCCTTGTCCCAAGAAGACCCTCTTTCCATCTTAATTTATGATAAAAAAAATAGCAAGCAAGTCATTAAATATAGAGTTCCATTGCTTTTTAACGAACTGCCATCCCCAAAAAGTGTGCCATATATCTTCATTTTTAAAACAAAAAAGACATTTAATCGATTGTAACTTGATACATTTTAACTTACCACCAATGGGCAACTTACAATGAAGCACTTTCCAAGCAAGTAATTGAGCATATAAAGTAGCTTTTGATTTCCTCTACCCTAATAGTTGTACACATAGAACAATATTTTTTCATTATGATAACAATACTTGTTTAAATGAATGTCTTATTTTATTAAATGAACATTTTATTTTATAAATTGGTGATATTTTATTTGAAACAAAAAAATATTTGTTTCACTTTTTCATGAATGCATTTATGTTTTTTTATATAACATTCATAGGTTCTCATGTGTTCAAATATGGGTCTATTTTGACCAACATTTAATTATTTTTTTATTTACATGTGAACTATTTATTTACAATATAATATAAATATATGATAAGATAGGTATTATAAACACACTTCTATAACAACAAAGTACTTTAATGAAACAAAGCCCGTATTGTAGGGGCCTATAAGGTCAGAAGTTCAAATCGCATTCAAAGCAAGGCGGGGATGGTATCCATTTGGCAGGTTATGTAGTAAAATTACTTCTATATGCTGACGATCTTATCCTAATCTCAAAAACAGCTCATGGGTTAAGAGAACATCTAAAAGCCCTATAACACTTTTGTCAGGAAGTTGGGATGCAAGTGAACACATCCAAGACCAAAATCATGATTTACTCATTGAATAGAAAAATTAAACAGCATACCTTTCTTTTTGAAGGCAGCCCACTTGATATAGTGAAAGAATACAAATATCTTGGGATTGACTTCCATTATAAGCTCAGTTGGGAAACCTGTAGAACGAAAAGGATACAGGGAGGTTGGAAAGCCTATTATTTGCTCCAAAATAGGTGTAGAAAAGCTGAACTTTGGGATTGGAAAACCAAGAAAACCCTTTTTGGTTTACTTGTCACGCCGGTTGTGCTTTATGGGTGCGAAGTGTGGGGAAGCAACACATCAAAGTGCAGTTGGAGACAGATAGAAAGAATCCAGAAACACCTAATAACAAATAATCTCAAAGTTAAAGCTACTGTTCCTTATGAAATCCTGCTAGCTGAGGCGGGAGCTTTTCCTTTGGAAGCTTCAGCGATAACCCGGTTGTTAAGTTATCTAAAAAAGGTTGAAAACATGGATAACCACCGGTGGCCCAAAACGGTTATGGAGGAGATTCTAGTCCGAAGAAAGAAAACATGGATGAAACAGAACATCAAGTGGCTGAACAAGTGGAACATCAAATTACATGAGTGTCCTGATACCAACAGTGAAATAAAAATCTATGTGAAGGAAAAATTCAGGACTGCCATGTGGTCAAATCAGATCGGACGAAAAAAAGCATATTACATCAAAGAGTTTAACCCAGCTAAGGAACATGGTGAAAAACCATATTTAGGTGCAACTATTAAAGGGAAAGCGAGGCTATTAATTGCTCAATTGAGAACGGGGTCCCACCATCTTAGATGTGAGACTGGTAGGTGGAAGACTCCTAAGGAAACTTGGGAAGAAAGAACGTGCTTATTTTGTAATAAGGGAGTGGTGGAAACGGAGTGGCACTTCGTCATGGAATGCACAGCGTACGAAAATATCCGTAATCAGTACTCAAGTATTTCAGATGTGGGCAATATGCAGCAGTTATTTGAGGAGGATAAGATAAATCAGATGGCTAGCCTCCTAGTCAAAATTAATAGCAGGAGATCTGATCTGGAGAAGAGTCTGGAGACAAACTAAGTTGTTGAGTGTCTCGGTCCCATAGGCTGTTTAGTCTCGTGGACGTCATTAAAATCTTTTTTTTCTCTCAATGTAAAAAAAAGACTCAATTAGATCCTGTACAACTAGGTACCAACCCAAAAAGAAAAAACAATACGAAAGAACTCTTACACAAGTACTACCATAAACATTCAAATTTGCTGATTAAACGAGCCCCGATTTAAATTACACGTTTTACGTACCATTTCCATGAATGACCTGGAAACTTCCACGTTGCAATCCACCATTTGCACAGCCCTAAAAACATCATTTTGATGCAAACGTGCCACCGTTACGCTTGTCGGACACAGGAACCAATTCGGGTCCTCACATAGGATGGCGTCATCATTACCTTTACCAGTAAACTTCAAGCGATATTCAATGGATAACTTCCACCTGCACTTAGTCTTTTCTTTTTGTTCCCGATGATTCCTGAACAGCGACAAACAGTCATTCAAAGCAAAATTCTCTAACGTTACAATCACCGCCCCAAAATAATCTATACTAATTTCCAGTTGCAGGCACAAACTCAAAAAGATTTGACTCTATCTTGTTCCTAGTCACATTGCTTATCCTGGGGGCCTGCAATGGAGCAAGTGGTTGCCCAGTCCCATCACTGGTGAGAATGGATTGTCAGCTTAAAGACAGGGCACTCAGAATCAGATTCACTGGGTGAAAATGACCCGGTGGGGCCCTCCCACATGACTCCTTTACGCCTCCCTTCTGCAACGACTCACCTCGAATCTCTGGGCATGTCGGCCCACATGGGCAAAGCATACTGTGGCGCACACAAATTGGCCACTAAAAAGTCTCCTAGTTTCCCTGTGCCGCCTCCTGAAGCTTTTTATGGGCTTTCACATTTTTCTATGGGCTTTTGCTTTTCTGGAAATTTATCAGAAGCTTTTGTCGATTCATAAAATTCTCTGTCAGCAACGGGTCGCTCTCGCGGAGCCGTTTGGCGGTCACGTGAGCAGGGCGCGAGCTTCGATTGCGGTTGGAAATCGTAACGGGATTTGAAACGCGGATTTGTTACGGCGTCCGTAGAGTTTTTTCGCAAGTTTTTTCTTCTTTGACAGATATACTTAACTGACAGATTCCTAGGCCTGGTAGTCTTTTAATGGTGACGTCCTTATAAAAATGGAATGAATCTAGACCTTACAGTGGATGCTTATAGAAATAGAATGAATCTGGCCTTACAGTGGATGTTTAGACAAATATGGGCCTTTTGACTGTTGTCCCTCACGTCATTATCAAATCAGTGAGGACATTTTTGATGATATGGTCTTGAAACTTTAGTTATAAGCAGGGCACTTGTCAAGTGATTTTAAATTTCCACATAAGATTTTGAGAAGCCGCGTGGATAAGATTGCTCAACTAAAGAGGTCCTCTCCCTATAATTAGCCAATAGGCTTCTTATTGTGGACTTGCCAGTCCACAGAAGTCCGGAATACCTGTCTCACACCCCCCAAAACCATTTAATCCAACCAGTAAACCATGTCTCACACCCGGAATACCTGTTCAGGTTCAACCCCAGCAGTCATAAATTAATTCATTTATGGAGCAACGGTTCAATCAATGAATAGATATTAAAGGAACAATATTCATCATGCTGTGCATTGAACAGATCTTGCAGGAAAAATATTCATCATGCGATCTTGCAGGAATAATATTCAGGGAAAAATATTCATCATGTCGTGCATTGAATGCAAGTACACTTCCCCATCTGAACACTCCACCCTGCAATTTAATTTCTCACCATCGGAATAGCTGTCACCGCCTTCAGTTTGCCCTCATTTAATTTCTCACCATCGGAATAGCTAGGAAATCTGGTTGAATTTATTCGGTTGCTTATCATCATGCCCTCATTGAATGCAATTTTAAGAATACACTCCAGCGTTCAAACACTCTAATGTCCAAATTAATTTCTAAGTCTATTCTCATTATGAATAAATCTAACAGATATCTTCTCTGTCAGAGGAATGTTGATATTAATGTTGTCTTTTCCCTTCAGCCGCCCTCTATCACTGCCTCCAATTTGTATAAATAGACTGTGCTATTCAGAATTATGTATAATATTTGGAGTTGTGAGCGCAAGGACCTACAGAGATATTTGTTGATTGATGGTACTATTCTGCAAAAATCTTGGATTTGTCTTCGCATCGTTGTTCATAGGCTTCAAGCATCACCTGCTTATGCCTAATACACAATAACAAGAAGTAAGCTTCTCTTTGGAAAGACATGGCATTGTGTTTAGAAGTTCTTAATCAATGTTTCAAGTTGATTCTTCAGCAATCTCTATACTTTCAAGTCCATTTTTAAGCAGTCTTACATAGAGTAATATGGCAATAAGTTTAACCTTCTTTTTAATGAGACCGGTAATGCCAAAGAGAGCAAGGAAACAAAATTGTGAAGGGGATGTCTGTTTCATATTTCAAGCCCTATTTTTATACAAAACCTTCTCGTTATAA
>VDFB02068661.1:0-22915 GCA_007258455.2 Sequoia sempervirens
TGAAGAACATATTGAAGAATCTACAGTCCAGATTTCAGAAGAATTGGAGCATAATTAAGCGAATTATTGCAGAATTAGGGTTTCTACACTTTTGTTTTGGAATCTACATATCTCGCACATCTTGTTGAATTGGAGTCTGATTTTTATTGGGTTTTTGAATACATACTAAAGGAAATTACAGTAAAAATTTGAGAGAATTTAAGTTTCATTTGTGTGATTTATTTCAATATTAGTGGTTTCCATCATGACAGGGCCTACCACAAGGGGTAAAAAGAATGTTGTCACTCCGGGGAAGACTCCTGATAAGGATGGTGAAACAATCGAGGATGTTACTCATAATGAATAAATCAATAAGGTCAAGGAAGAAATTTCCTCAATTAAGATGGATATATGTGACCTAAGAGGAGATATGTCTGACATGCGAAACATGTTAAGCACCTACATATCTGAATCAAGAAAGGAGTTCTCAAGCAGCGAAGGTGAAAATTCCAGGTCAGCTACTACTAACACAAGCTTTAGTACTCCTATGGGATCTAGGAATTTATTTCCAAAGGTGGATATGCGCAATTTTGATGGTAAGGATCCTCTAACATGGATAAACCAAATGGAGATTTTTTTTTTAAGTACACCAAATCCCAAATGGACAAAAAGTCACGATGGCTTCCTTATATTTAGAACCAGATCAATTCATTTGGTATCGTTGGATTTGCACTCATCGAGGTAAAAAGGGGCTCACCATCTCATGGTTAATTTTTACAGAGGAACTCCAAGCACAATATAGCAATAGCGTCACATACAACTTCTTTAGCCAGCTAGCTAAACTTCAACAAACAGGATCAGTTAAGGATTATATTCAGCAATTCCAAAATCTATCCTTAAGGGTGGATTCAATTACAGAGGAAAACTTGAATGACTTATTCTTGGGTGGTCTCAAGGATCATATTCAACATGAGGTACGCATGTTTAGCCCTAGTTCCATAAATGAGTCTTTTATCTTAGCACGCAGGGTAGAGGATAAATATTTGATTCCTAAGAAGCAAGGGGCTAATGTGACAAGAGAGAAAGGATATTCAACACAACCTACTAAGTTGACTCCACAACAAATTGAGGAGAAAAGAGCAAAAGGCTTGTGTTTCAATTGTGATAGCAAATATAGTTGAGGACATAAATGTAGTGAAAAGAAATTGTTTTATATTAAAGGTCCCAATGAGGAAGAAGAGGAGGAACCCATACTAGAAGATGAAAGGGAGTCAAATGAGGAATCACATGATTCTCAACCAATCATTTCTTGTCATACCTGTGTTTCAAAGGTCTAACAACCTCAAGGTGGTGGGTAAATTCTAAAATAGCTGCATATAACAAAGTTGTTGATCTAATTCGTAGTACTCATAATTTCATCAACAAAAGTTAGCTACTCGCCTAAATTGTTTCATATCCAACTCCGCAGAGTTTCAAGTTTTGATTACATGATGGTGGTACAGTTAGTTGTTTAGGGAAGTGTCATAGCATTAAATTATCCATGAGAGATTATCAACTTGATACCCCAATGTATGCGATATCCATGGGTGCAGCAGATATTGTTTTGGGAGTACAATGGCTTACTACATTAGGAACAATTGAGATGAACTTCCAAGAACTATTCATGAGATTTCAATCAGAAGGAAGGCTAGTAGAGCTAAGGGGGTTGAAGGAAAAATATCCACAAATGGTAAGCTCTCATCAAATGCAAAAGTTGCTTAAGAAAGGAGTGGATGGATTTGTGGCCCAACTATGTTCATTAGAAGTCTCTCAATCTAATACTCCTGCTCATCCAGATTTGCAAGCTATAATTGATCATCACTCAATTGTTCTTGGAGATATGCCTAAAGGACTTCCTCCTAAGAGGGATCATGATCATGCCATATAGTTAGTCCTAGGGAGCCAACCACCTAACATCAGGCCTTACAAGTATCCACACATAAAAAAGAGTGAGATAGAAAAGATTGTTGAAGAGATGCTAGAGGCAGGAACTATCGCATGGCTAGCAAGCTACTCCTCACCGTGGTGGTGATGGCACGTATTAGTTGATGATATCAGCGATGTTTCCAAATTATAGAGTACCAACATACAATTCATTAAAGATAAGTTTCCACCAGTCATGATTTGCTAGATGAATTAAATGGAGCTATGTTTTTTACCAAGTTAGATCTTAGATCCGCTATCACCAAATTCATTAAGGAGGAAGATATTTGTAAGACAACATTTCCACTCATGAGGGTCATTATGAATTTTGGTGATGCCATTTGGTCTTGAAGCAATGCACCATCTACATTCCAAAGTTTGATGAATTTCATTTTTAAGAAGTTCTTGAGAAAGTTTGTATTAGTATTCTTTGATGATATATTGATTTACAGCAAGACTTGGGAAGAACATTTTGCAACATGTGGACCAAGCATTACAAATACTTGAAGATCATAAACTCTATGCTAAGCCATCCAAGTGTGCTTTTGGTCTTATAGAGGTGGAGTATTTGGGACACATAGTTTCACATGAAGGAGTAAAGGTGGACCCTAACAAAATTAAGGCTATCATGGAATGGCCTATTCCAAAAACCATTAAGAAACCGAGAGGATTCTTGGGATTGATAGGGTACTATAGAAGATTTGTGAAGAATTATGGTAGTATAGCAAGACTCCTCTCACCACTCTCTATTGAAGAAGGATTCTTTTCATTGGAACGAGTCTGCAAATACAACATTTGAGAGATTGAAGGAGGCTATGTGTACAACTCCTGTACTTGCCACTCCTGACTTCACCAAGGAATTCATTGTGGAATGTGATGCTTCTGGAAATGGGATAGGAGTAGTGCTCATGCAAGAAGGTCGACCAATTGCTTTTGAGAGTCATCAATTAAAAGGTAAGAATCTACTCAATACTATTTATGAGAAGGAAATGCTAGCAATACTCCATACAGTGAAACAATGGCGGCCTTATCTATTGGGTAGACATTTCAAGGTTAAGATAGATCATGATAGCCTAAAATATTTTTTGGAACAACGACTATCTTCTGAAGAGCAACAAAAATGGGTCACTAAGATGTTAGGATATGACTTTGAGATTGTATATAAGAAAGGTAAATAAAATATTGTCGCAGATGCACTGTCAAGGAAGGATGAGAAAGATGAAGCCTTACTGTGTGCCCTTTCAATATTACAAGAAAATTGGGTGGAGGAAGCCAAAGCAGAGTGGAGAAACGATGTTACGACAAGTAATCTCATCGAGCAATTAAAAAGTGATCCTAGTAGTTCAGATAAGTTTTGTTGGAAGGGAGATACTCTTTGGTATAAAGAGCGTTTGTATCTCTGCAAGAATTCCAACCTTAAAATCAAGATTCTCACAGAGTTTCATGAGTCTCCAGCGGTGGTCATTCAGATTTTTGAAATATTACATCATCGAAAGTCAAGCAAGATTTCTTTGGGAAGGCTAAAGGGTGATGTTCAAAAATTTGTGGCTGAATGTTTGGTGTGTCAAAGGCATAAAGGGGAGACAATTAAGACACTGTGTCTCTCGCAGTTCTTATCTATTCCTAGCCAGTGTTGGGAAGAGATATCCATGGACTTCATCACAGGGCTTCCCAAATCTAAAGGTCATAATGTCATCATGGTGGTAGTTGATCGACTCACTAAATATGCACATTTCATTGCATTAGCACATCCTTTTACAACAAGTGCAGTGGCTAAAGCCTTTTTGGAGAATATCCAAAAGCTACATGGTACACCTAAAGTTATTGTTAGTGATCGTGATCCTATCTTCACTAGTCACTTTTGGAAAGATTTATTCTCATGTTTGGGTACTCAATTGGCTCTTAACTCTTCATACCACCCTCAATCAGATGGGCAAACAGAGGTTGTTAATAAGTGTTTGGAAGGATATCTATGTTGTTTCACTTCAAAGAAATAGTCCCAGTGGGTAGATTGGCTACCACTTGTAGAATGGTGGTATAACACTTCTTTTCATAGCTCATCAAAAATGTCTCCATTTTTGGCACTTTATGGATATCATCCTCCTTCCATCACATCATCAATTAAGGTGTCCCTAAGAGTTCAAGCAGTAGAAGACCACTTGCTTCATCAACAACAAGTACTTTCAGGACTCAAGGAGAATTTATCCATGGCACAAAATCGAATGAAACAACAAAAGTATCAACATCAGAGTGAAAGAAGTTTTATTAGATTGGGTCTTCTATGATTGCAGCCTTATAAGAAAATCTCACTCAAGCAAGAAAGAAATAATAATAAGTTGTCTCCAAAGCATTATGGTCCATACCAAATCATAAGATCGCAGTGTTGCTTCAGCGTTTGAGTTGCCACCAACAACAAAGATACATCCAGCTTTTTCATGTTTCCTCGCTTGAAGAAGGTAATTAAGCATAATATTCCACTCAAACAAACACTTCCTGAGCTAGATGAAGAAGGGAGAATGATTTTGGAACCAGAGTGCATTCGTCAAACACGTACAAAGAAGCCGAGGAATAGAACTATCACTGAGTATCTCATCCAATGGAAGAATTTACCAGTTGAAGATGCCACATGGGAAGACGAGGAGTTCATTCAAAAGTTTCCAAAATTGATTAGCATTGAGGACAATGCTTCTTTGAAGAAGGGGGGCATGCTACGCGCTTAATATTATTGTACATCGGGTTATGAATAGTCGGATTGGTGGCTATCTTAACTCTCATTAAGTCATATTATCATTAGTATATTGTTATTGTTTAGGGTCGGCCTAGTCTTATATATAGGTGTGTCTAAGTCGGCTCTAGGTGATATCCTTGGCATAAATAGGTATATATAGGAGGTTGTGAGTCTTATTTCATCACTGCTGTAAGTGTGTTCTCATTAGAGATATTTGGAGGTTTTCCCCCTCGAAGTGGCTTGTTATTCTCAGTTATTATCAAGTATTTGCAGCATATTTCATATCATATTCTTCTATTATGCAAGTTATTTCATAACACTCCTCTCATGAATTTAATAATTTTATTATTTAATTCCTCCATTATCTCCCCCCACTCTCTCATTTTTGAATCTCAACCATTGATTGTCTTTGGTCTTGTTTCGATATTGATCATCCATTTTGTAGCCATCCCTAGCCCACTACTCTATGGTACATGAATCCTCAATTGTCGATCTAAGAATCTTTCTAGAACTTCAATCCCGTCCGTCTATATGAATAGCCTTCTATAAAAGAAGGTTTTCTTCTCCATTTTTGACTTAACAACCACATATCTCCAATATTCATGCTTATCATTTGTAGGTACTTGCATACAACGAACTAAGGGCAACTTACAAAGGTTGTTTTGAGGAGAGACAAGGAAGGTTATTCAACTTCAACATGGGGAGTTTGTTGTTTTATTGCTTTTATTTTATTCCTCTTGTTTGTTTGTTCTTTCTTGTTTGGATTTGGATTTTAGCTTAGATTTAGTGTAGTGGTTGTCACTTATCTTTGCTATTTTGGATTCCTATCTTACATTGGTGAACCTAACATGAAACGTACAAGATTTGTAGAAAACCCATGTTTTCTTTTTTGTTTTTATTGTGTTATAGGTTCATGAGCTGCAACTGTGAAAAAAAGTGGCACAACTAAAGGAAGGCTAACAAAATTCAAAAAAATGATGCAACTATGAAGAGTAGTGACACAACTGAAGGTGGGATCATGTCAAATTTGAAGAAACAATGCAACTGCAAGATCCTGAGTTGCATTTGGAACAACACAACTGATCCAAAGAGAGCCACATTTGTTGTATGGAGAACTACAATCGTCACTTCTTAAGCCACATTATAGAGCTGCAACTGTCAGCCCGAATGATGCAACTACCTGTTAAGGTCTATGTTTTCAGTTTTGGGCTTTGTTTAATTTTTTCCTTTTGGGTTTTCTTAAGGCTAGGACTTTTGGTTTTCTAATCCTCTATTTTTAGCATGTGGCATTGGTCTTGAGGAGTTTAAAATTTTTTCTTTAGAAACAATCAAGCTTATCTTCTTTTTCCTTAAAGTTATCACATTTTTCTTCATTTTCTTACAATAACAATTTGCATTACACTCATAAGGGTTTTAAAACGAACATGCATTGTCACTCATGAAAGGCTAAAATGAACAACATCCATATTTTCACTCGTGGGATTTAAAATTAATTTTCATCACATGTCATTGGTCTAAAAAGAACTCAAGTGCTTGTTTGACACCATAAGTTGGATTAAAATTAACGTTTTTTTTTCTCTGTCTTGCGGTTTTCATTTTTCCTCTAGATGTGTATGCTCTTCTCTCATGCCATTTGGTGATCTTGAGAATTAAATGCATCTCTTGGAATTTGTATAACCACCCACACATTTGGTTTTGGGATTTTCTTTTTAAAATGAAACCCATGCAAGTGTGAGGAAAAGGTGTTGTGTATGCTCTCTCCTTGCACTTCGTGTGATCTAGGAGATTAAAAACAACATAATTGTCTTGCTTTTTTCACCCTTAGAGGGCCTACCTCCCAAATTGTGAGAGGGAATGACCCAAGTGGTACTCTATTTTGGTTTTCTATATAAATATATGTGATTATTGGGAAAGTCTTCAATCACCTAGTGTGGATGTCCTATATAGATGGATGTCTCCCTCAGTATCTTTAAGATGTGTCAAAATCCTTTCTAATGAAGGGACTAGGAGGCTTCTTAATTGAGTGAATTTTTGCATGTATAGGCACTAGTATTACCGTGTAACATAGATTAAGAACCACTTGTTATAGAGGAAAAAAACCATTTTACTTGTTGGTGCAAGAGGTCAGACCTCTGAAGCTACCCTACATTCCACTATTCATTATAGAGACGAGAAATCCATCAGCTAATAGGATCTTTGGATCTTCGGAGGTAACAAGTCATTATATGACACAACCCTTCCTCTACTTTTGAATGTGAAAATATGGATTTGAAGAGGATTGAAGGAATATTTGAAGACAATTCACTCAATCATTTATTCTTAAGCCCTACAACTTGAAAAGATACAAAAACTACAATATCTCAAAAAGAGATGAAGATCTGACAATAATGTTGGAAGTTTAAGGCTCATTTTTCATTAATATTCTTGTTGGCAACATGAGCATGAGATATATAGTGTGCAAATACAGTGATTTCATTGGTGTCAACATTGTGGTTTGATGTCTACTTTTATGATTAGTTTATCTAGTGTGTATATATGTTTGAAATGATGGTAATCCATAATACAAATGCATATATTTTTCTTCAGTATTGAGCATATGAGTTGCTTATATGGCTAAGTGTTAGAACATCAGTTTTTAGTATACATTGCATTTTTTTGGTCTGCATTGAAGCATTTTGGTATGTGGTTCTAAGGAAATTTTATTAGATGTTAGAGGAGTCTAAATCCAAAATTTCATGTTTTTTTGACCTTTGGTGTAGAAGTTATGGATGACATTATATCAGCTTTGCTAGTGATAGCATTTTCTATACAAAGTATTTGTTTTGATTAGCTCGCACTTCGTCATAAAAGAATATTTGCTCTTGTAGATTTGTGGAAGTGTTTACAGGTGTCAGTTTCATCTATTTTCCAAGTGGAATGTAGTTTGGAGGTTTGCGTGTTTGTTGCATCTTTTTTCCAAGTTGTTGTATTTTGGCATTAGGTCACTAGCAGTGTCGACCTAATATGTTTGGAGTTGTGTAGAGTTTAGATAAGTGTTGACCTGTCATGTGGGAGCTATTATAGGTCCACCCTAACCTATTTGTTGTGTTATAAGTTTTAAGTTGTGGCATGAAGCATGTTTTGGGTCAACAAGTCATATTATAAATGCATTGTATATCTAATTAGGCCAGGACCTAATTGATGTTGTAGGTGTTCGTAGATGGAATGGGTATAAGTATAACATAATTTTAATCTTGGAGTGTGATGATGATGGATGATTAAGTGGTGTATGTGAATTCCTATTAAGAAAAGTACGAATGTAATGCAAATGCAAAGTAGAGAAAATTGTTAGAGCACAGTAATATGAAGTGTGTTGATTTAGTGTTTTGAGCTTCATTGGAACTGTATTTCCTACATATTGTACATGCATTTGTAGCCGTTCAAATCTTGGCAGTGAGCCACCCCTGTCTTCTATTTCTCTTATTCTTTGCATAGTGAGTCCACCTGGTAGTGAGCATTTCTATAATATCTTATAACTCCTTATAATATATTGTGAGCTAATCCTCATCGTGGTTTTAACCTTTTTGGGTTTTCCACATAAAAAATTTAGTGTTCATGTATTATATACTTTGATGGTTGCTTTCATGGTTTCTTTCCTTACTGCAATTGAATATGATGTATAGAATGAATGTTTAAATATTCAAGTGGTTTCATAGAGTACTGATTCACCTCCCCTCTCAATATTTTGGGTGTTCAAAAATTGAAATTAGAACTTGGTTCTTTCATTTGGCTTGATCGTTGAGGTAGATCTTGGAGTTGAACATATGGCTACAAGGAAGTATCGTATTCCCCCAGAAGAAATTCCTATGGTAGGATTTACTAAAGAAGACTACATTGTTGATATGGAAGGAGAACTCAAATCTTCCCTAGATGTTTTGGATAAAGAAGAATCTGAGAACAAAGGTTTGAAAAAAGAATCTCAGTGATGTAGATGAATGCCTTAAGATATTGAGAGAGAAACTCAATAAAGCTACATATAGGATCAAAGAGCTCAAGCAATCAAATGAGATCATTCTTGGCTTGAAATTGCAAATTGAAAAAAGTAAAAGAGTTGAAGATTTCCTAAATGCTAAGCTACAAGATAAATTTGAAGAATGTTCAAAACTTGAAGAAGAAGTTATGACCTTGAGATCAGATCTAGAGAAAACAAAGAATCAAGAAGATAAATTCAAGATGAGATATATAATACTTGATGAAATTGTAGACACTGAAAATGTCTTGGTTTGTGAGAGTCATTTTTCCATTTTCTTGACATTCTTCCTAGTGTAATTAAATAATTTTAATTATTTAATTATTTTCTTTGATCACATTCCTCTATTAATTAAATAATGTTAATTATTTAATTCATTCATTCTCTTGATCTTCATTCTACTCTAATCAATTAAATAAATTTAATTGTGTCGCTAACACTCTTTCCTTCAATGATTAAATAAATTATTGTTTATTTAATTATTTGTTTTTCATTATTCATTTATAGTTAAATAATTTTTATTAATTATTTATCTATTCATTAATCTTTTTGTTCTTCTATAGCTAAATAATTATTGAAATTATTTAATTATCTTTTTTCATTTATCCACTATTAAATAATTAATCTAAAATAATTATTTAATCCTCCTTTTCTAATTCCTCTTATTTAATTTAATTGGTTGCACAATAATTTTAATTAAATTCCCATTTTCCTCTTCTTCCACAAATAAATAATTTAAATAAATTATTCCCCCACTTGGTCAAAGATTCTCCTCTCATGAATTAAATAATTTTATTATTTAATTCAGGTCCATTATCTCCCCCCACTCTCTCATTTTTGAATCTCAACCATTGATTGTCTTTGGTCTTGTTTCAATATTGATCGTCCATTTCTTAGCCATCCCGAACCCACTACTCTATGGTACATGAATCCTCAATTGTCGATCTGACAATCTTTTTAGAACTTCAATCTCATTCCTCTGTATGAATAGCCTTCTATAAAAGAAGTTTTTCTTCTCCATTTTTGACTTAACAACCACATATCTCCAATATTCATGTTTATCATTTGTAGGCACTTACATACAACGAACCGAGGGAAACTTACAAAGGTTGTTTTGAGGAGAGACAAGGAAGGTTATTCAACTTCAACATGGGGAGTTTATTTTTTTATTGCTTTTATTTTATTCCTCTTGTTTGTTTGTTCTTTCTTGTTTGGATTTGTATTTTAGCTTAGATTTAGTGTAGTGGTTGTCACTTATCTTTGCTATGTTGGATTCCTATCTTACATTGGTGAACCTAAATGAAACGTACAAGGTTTGCAGAAAAACCCATGTTTTCTTTTTTGTTTTTGTTGTGTTACAAGTTTGTGAGCTCTGCACAACTATGAAAAAAAGTGGCACAACTAAAGGCAGGCTAACAAAATTCAAAAAAATGATGCAACTATGAAGAGTAGTGACAAAACTGAAGGTGGGATGTCAAATTTGAAGAAATGACACAACCGCAAGCTCCTAAGTTGCATTTGGAACAACACAACTAATCCAAAGAGAGCCACATTTTTTGTATGGAGAACTACAATCATCACTTCTTAAGCCACATTACAGAGCCACAAATGTCAGCCCAAATGATGCAACTGCCTATTAAGGTCTATCTTTTCAGTTTTGAGCTTTGTTTAAGTTTTTCCTTTTTGGTTTTCTTTAGGCTAGGACTTTTGGTTTTCTAATCCTCTATTTTTAGCATGTGGCATTGGTCTTGAGGAGTTTAAAATTGTTTCTTTAGAAACAATCAAGCTTATCTTGTTTTTCCTTAAAGTTATCACATTTTTCTTTGTTTTCTTACAACAACAATTTGCATTACACTCATAAGGGTTTTAAAATGAACATGCATTGTCACTTATGAAAGGATAAATTAAAAACATGCATATTTTCACTCCTGGGATTTAAAATTAATTTGCATCACACATCATTGGTCTAAAAGGAACTCAAGTGCTTGTTTGACACCATAAGTTGGATTAAAATTTTAACTTGCTTTTTCTCTATCTTGTGGTTTGCACTTTTCCTCTAGATGTGTATGCTCTTCTCTCATGCCATTTGGCGATCTTGAGAATCAAAAGCATCTCTTGGAATTTGTATAACCACCCACACATTTGGTTTTGGGATTTTCTTTTTAAAATGAACCCCATGCAAGTGTGAGGAAAAGGTATTGTGTATGCTCTCTCCTTGCACTTCGTGCAATCTAGGAGATTAAAAACAACATACTTGTCTTGCTTTTGTCACCCTTAGAGGGCCTACCTCCCAAATTGTGAGAGGGAATGACCCAAACGGTACTGTTTTTTGGTTTGCTATATAAATATATGTGATTGTTGTGAAAGTCTTCAATCACCTAGTGTGGATGTCCTATACAGATGGATGTCTCCCTCAGTATCTTTAAGATGTGTCAAAATCCTTTCTAACGAAGGGACTAGGAGGCTTCTTAATTGAGTGAATTTTTGCATGTATAGGCACTAGTATTACCGTGTAACATAGATTAAGAACCATTCGTTATAGAGGCAAAAAACCATTTTACTTGTTGGTGCAAGAGGTCAGACCTCTGAAGCTACCCTACATTCCACTATTCATTATAGAGACGAGAAATCCATCAGCTAATAGGATCTTTGGATCTTCGAAGGTAACAAATTTTGGTGTGCCCATGCCATGTAAGGCGGGTCTAGTGTCACCAAGATCTCTAGCTATCCACTTTGTTTAAGTGTTTGGAGCAATCCAAGCAGGGACTCAAGAATCTGCTATAGGAAACATCTAAGTTCAAATGCCTAATGTGTGGGTAAATCTAGGACATGTTTACTTTGCTCAAGGATAGTTTATACTTGTAGTCAAAATGTATAAAAAAATGTCTAAGGAAATTCTATTTAGCATTGAAACCCAAATTTTATTATATTTAGCTTGAACACATTATGAAGCAGAATAGTGGCAAGATTGTAAAAGAAAATTATTAAGATCAGTAGATTGTAATGAGAATTTTGAATTTGTGTTTAATGTAATGATGGTTTTGAATTACCTCTAAATTCATTGCAGAGGGCATCCCCAAATCTGACTTCACTATAGAGGGCCTCAGCGAATTCAAATTCGGTGCAACAAACTTCAAATTCCTCGCCCACCTTTTTAGAAGTCTCTAGGTCTTCTCCAAATCTTTATCGTCCATGATGCAAGTAGCTACTATAACTGATCAAAACACCTCAGTGCCAAGCTAACGAATGAATCAAGGTCTGTAATGAATGAATGAAGTGAGGCCTATAATGAAAAAATGAAGTGAGGTCTGCAATGAACAAATGAAGCGAGGTCTACAATGAACGTGAATAATCATGCCAATACATCACGCCAATAATTGGCCAAATTGTTTTTTAAATTTTTGTCTAATTTGTATTTGATGACTAACTATTTAGTCATTTTTATTTCTGTGACTAAATAATTTTTTAGTCAATGACCAAATTAGTCATTTATGTACTCATTTATAGTTGAGTTGCAAAAAAAGAGTAGAATTTAGTCATTTTTAGTTGTTGTGACTAAAAGTTTGTCACCTAGTCATTTATTTTACAAATTCTACTAGTGATAAGTACAAAGGGACACACACAAGGTGTATGATATGCAACATCAAGATACACAAACATATAATGTCAATGACCTAAAGAAGAAAGAAAAGGAAAAAAAGGGTGGATCAAGCCTCAACTATTTTTCCAACTTGATGTGGATCAAGCCTTAGCTATTTGTCCAAAAATGTTTACAAGTAGACCATGATGTCCACTATGCAAACAAAACGTACACTCACATGGGCTAATGGAATCTGGTATCCACTAGGTGAGCCCCCAAATATGTGAGACACACATGCACACGACCAGTATGTACCCACACAAACAAGAAAGTGGCTATGGGAAATTCATACTTATGGTAGACTCCCATACATACTAACCATACCAAAGTTATACCTCCTGATAACTTTGATAAGGTGCCACAAAAAGAAACTTCAAGCTTATGAACAACATGCAAGTAAAATAAAAATAAAAAGGGACTTTGCTTAGTTCATGTAAGGTATCTTCTTAGGGAACATCATGCCTAATGTCTCCAAGAGAGGACAAGTCAAATGAATATCATGATCTTGGAGGAAATAAAACCCAATGACACCACCAAGAAAAGGACACATCACAAGAATAAAGAAAATCGCATAGTGAAACATGAGTGTCGATGTATGCCACCACTTTAAAGTGGTTGCTAACACCATTACTGTGAGCAATTGCTTTAAATTAGAAAAAGACATGAGAGCTTATTTAATAAGCCCTATGCCAAGTCATATGTTCCTAAATGAAACTACATCATGGATAAGGGGTTGCCCCCCAAAATGCAAGAGTAAACATAGCTCATTACATCACATGGGAGCCAACTTAAGGCATGTTATTTGCATCTCAAGCTTGCTCTTATATATACATGAAGGAGGTCAACTAGCTGAAAGAGAACGAAAAGTGCCATACGAGGACAAGGCTACCTAACCCCCTTTCCCCCACTTAGTGTAGGACAAGGATGAGCCAAGATGATTGATGAGAAACAAAAAAAATAGTATCAATTAGAGGAACTAGGTGCTTCAATACAAAGAGCACCACAATCCTTAAGATGTTGAATTTTATTACTCAAAGCCTTACATTCATTAGTAGAATGACCATGAACTCTATGATATGCACAAAATGAACTCTTGTAGTAAAATTTATTTCATGTTCTTGGAGGGAGAGATATCAAACAATCTTGGAGGAGTCTTGATCATATACTCTCTTGATCAATAGTAGAGGATACATTCCTTTATTTTTCAACAAAGATATATCTTGCTTAGTACAAGATGTCATACTTACACAAGGCTCTTTAGATTGTGATATTCTATTCTCTCCTTGAAAGGAGGGTGTAAAATATAATGAACTCCAATCATTACTAAGACATGTCCTAGGAGTGCTTTGTGTGGCGACATTAATGTTAAGCGAATACTTCTTGTTTCTTTCATTTCTTTTGAAGGAAAATAACCAAGACCACTAGTTTCGATCAATTCAGGATGCACCAATGTTAAAGTTGGCTTAGAAGAATCTTTTGTAATAGTTTTGGTATTGAGTGAAGGATTGTTTGTTTCTTTCAAGGGACAATAACGAAGACCATTAGTCATTTCTTGCATGTTAGGCTCTATAGGGGCATGAATACCTTGTTCTCTAGCCCCACATCCTTTTCCACTATAACCAAGTTGTTTCATAAGTTCATAACCTCTTCCATAAATATTTTTCATTTATTTTGGATTTAGTAGTTGCTCATAATAAACTTTATCAAAGTTTGTTGTATAATTGTCTTCTTATTCTAAAGTGGTTGAGGTAGATGCTTTCAAATTTTGTGTTCACATTACCACATTTTTTTCCCTTTTTAGAATATTTTATTATGATCTTGTATTTTCCCATGAATGTAAGTGTGAAATCTAAGGAACCCTCATCTTCCAATAATTTTATAACTTCTTCAATGTGATTCTCTTTATATTTTTCTTGCATGGGTTCCACTTGTGTAGTTGGTGTAAATTATGTTTTCAAAGGATTTTCCTTGTCTTTTTCAAGTTGTAAAATATTGTAAGGCTCAGGATTGGCTTTGATCATGTATGTACTTTATTGTTGTAGATATACTTCATTTTACAATGAAGATTTGAAGGCATTGCATGCATCTCATGAATCCATGGTCTTCCTAAAAGGAGCTTGTATGGAAGATCATGAGGCATAACATGGATCAAGGTTTGTAATGTAACTTTGTAAACTATAATAGGTAATGTGATCTCTCCAAGTGGTTTTTTTCCTACATTTTCAAATCCTTGAATCAATAAGGAATCAGGTTCAATTATTGATCTATCTATGCCAAGCTTATACAAAAAGGGTTACACTACACACATTAAGGGTTGAGCCATTGTCAACAAGGGTTCATTTTATCCTTGTCCTATTGAAAATAGCTATTATCATGAAAGATTCATATTGTTTTTGTACTTCTAGCAAAGGTAACTCATCTTCATGGAAAGTAATGTCTAAGTTGATCAGATTTATAGCTTGAATTTGGGTTGCCACATCATTTCATTGCATGTTAGGAGGGATAGGAACTTTTTGTAGAGCACTTTGAATCATGTTATGATAACGAGGGGAGGCTTGAATAAGATCCCATAAGGATATCTTAGCAGGAGTATTCTTTAGTTGTTCAACAAGATTATACTCCTTTCCATTATGTAAAGGAAAATGAGGGGCACTAAGCAAGATAGGGTTAGGTAATGGGAGGGATGTTGGATTTGTTTGTCTTGGTTGCAAATTGTTTCTAGTGTTATATGTATGAGCAATGGTATTGTAACTCAATTATTGCAACATATAATTCTTAGGTGGTTCGAGGATGAGGACGGGTTTGTTTTGAACTTGTAGTTGTTGTGAGGGTGGGTAGATGGTAAGAAGTGGCTTAGGAGACCACTTCAAGGGATATCTAATGTGCATAACCTCAAAAGGCTTGTCCTTATTTTCATGATTTCATAGTGAAGGGGAGTCTAAATGTCACTTCATCATCTTCATATAAAGAAACCATATCACTATTGTCAGTGTTGTCATTTTATTGCACCATGATATCCTCCCTAGTGGTAGAGTTTTTAGGAAAGGAGCAAACAAAGGGTTCACCACATTCCATGGTTCGACTTTGTAAAGTAGCTTTATCACAAATAGGGGAGGCATCAAGAGAAGGACAGCTATGATTTTCATGTTCACCAATGATTGGAATTTTTGTTCAAATATATATTTCCAAATGGTAGGAGCATTAGGGAATGGAGGAACAAGATTATCATGATGCTCAATAAGTGTATCTTATAACACCAAACTATCTTCTTTGCATCTAGGAGAGATATTAGGGGAAGAAAAAATTTGATTGTCACGATTATCTACAATTACATACCCATGTCATATAACATCTTCCCCAGTAGGAGAGGTAGGATTGTCGTAGCTCTCAACCATTGGATCTCTTAACACCAACATGTCATCCTCACAAATGTGATTTCCATGATTTTCTACAATTGTATCCTCTTTCACTAAAGCATTCTCACAAGTAAGTGAGGTGTTAGGAGATGAATGGAGACTAGGTAAAGTAGTGTCAATGATAATATCTTCCCAAGGGAGAGGAGGAGAGGGACAAACAAGAATTTTATATGATTTTCAATGATTGTATCTTTCTTCACCAAGGTACCTTCATCATGAATAGGATAGGTATTAGGAGAAGCACAACTATAATTATCATGATTGTATATGCTTACATCCTCTTTCACTAGAACCTTCTCACAAATAGGAGAGATATTAGGGGATGAGGGGATGATGGGAAATGTGGTAGCATGGAATATGTCAACAAGCTCAATCTATTTCATTAAGATATTCTCATGGCTAACATGCTTGCTAATGCCATTTTTCTTTGCAAACTTGGAAAAGAAAGATACTAACATTTATGAAAAGTAATCTATCCAACTTATGCAATGCTTGGAGATGCAAAAAATTATCTAACATATCAGATGATTTTCACTACTAAAATAAGTTTTTCCACTAACATAAGATAAATGGCATGCTTTAATTCCAATTCAAATTAACTTGAAATGAAACCAATTGTGAAAAGATTGTAAATGACAATAATTCTGCAAACTAAAATAGTGATCCAAAGACAACAACCAGAACACAAATGACATGATTTTAATGTTGTAAAATGCAAATTCAAACTTGATTCAGGACAAAATCTGCCAAGTGGGTGAATGAGTCCCAATTAGGGTTTTTGACAAGTTCATATAGTGGAAAACAGACAACACAAAATACCCAAAAATATGGGAAAAAGACTTGTCAGAAACTAAATCGCCCAGGTGAGTGAATGAGTTTATCTGGGTGCATTTATCCTCTAATTGGGAGAATTCACTCCCCTTTCCCCTGCCTCTAACAGGTGCTTCTATCTACCCAGTGGGAGAAATTGAAATTTTTCCCTTGACCCAAAACCCATGATTTTAAAATGCATTAAAACTTAAAAATATAACACAACATGCTTAAAATCACAAAGGGGGTTTTGGATCTAACCTAGCATGGAACTGCATGCTTGTGAAAAAGCTATCGTACCTCATCCCTTTGATGGATGATGTCATCATTGTAATCATCTGGCATTCTTGTCTCCTTGTCTCCTTCTCCTCTTCTCTCTCTCTCTCTCTCTCTCACTCAACTGCCAACTGTGCAAATGAGGAATAGTAATTTTTAAAATTACTATATTTAACATTTTCCCTCCATTTTAAACTTTTTAAGTGAAGGGTATTTTTACTCTTTATTTAAACCTCTTTTAATTCAACTAATCCTCTAACCTCTCGGGGATGCCGTTTGCAAATCGTATGTCCATTTAACTTCATTCAAAAGACAATCTTCATGGTTTTTTGAGCTATATCCAACCATACCTTATATTTCCTCATATCGATAAGTTGCTCGAGGCCCCTTTTTCTTCCCCAACCGCCCTCTTGAGGGGGCATAACCTACCATTTTCTGCCATTCCTCTGTCATGGTCATTCTCTTGGGAGATTGGGGCATCTCCTTTCATTTTCCCTCTGTTTGGGTAGCTCACATAACTTATCCCATACTGGGGCATCATTTTCTAGTCACTTCCTCTATAGAGTCATCTACATTTTATTTTTCTTCAAAACACTATTATTCTAACAATATTTTGAAGAGGGGCAAAATGTAGACATCCAAATTTGACCATTTCCATATGTTCAAATTCGTCCCCTTTACTCGTCTATTCCATCGATATTAATTAAATCATTTATTTAATTAATATTCCTCCTTTGCATAAGGTACCTAAAGTATTTAATTTAATAATTAAATACTTTACCTTTCATCATTCCCTCTCTAAATTAAATAAATATATCAATTTATTTAATTTAGTCATTTAACCTTTTTGAATTTAAATCAATTTTAAGTTCCTCTTTTACTCTCTCCTTGTCACATCCTCCATAACCTTCCAATCTGGATTAGTTTAATTAATCTATTATTAGGATGTACACACCTTTAATTAGGATTAATGTCACATCCTCCATATTTGGCCACTTGCCTCTAATCCCTTATTAATCTTCTTAATCACTTGTTTGCACAACCTTAATTTAATCACATGCCATCTTTGGCATGTCCTCCAAGTCAACCTTTCATAAGTGCTTTCTTTTTTAGCCTTGACCTCTTCCCCATGTGAATTTAAAATTTGCATTTATTCATTCAATGCATTTCTCTTTCCCATGCAAATTGTTGGAAAATTCTAAATTCCCTCACTTGTCACATCAGTCACATGGGACAAAGGCTTCCTTTATAAGGGCCTTGTCTTATCCACAAGGTACTTTTCAGGTTCCTATATAAGGACCTTGTCTTATCCACAAGGTGTTTCTCATCATGTGAATATAAAATTCAAATTTATTCTCCCAACCACTTTTCCCTTCCAATCATGTGAATTTAAAATTCACATTTATTCCTCCAACAACTTCTCTCTTCCCCATGATGATGTGTGAGGAATTCTAAAATTCCTCACATGTCAACATCCTTCCCACATAGGGAAAAGAAGTTACTTTTTGAGAAACTTTTCTCCCCATCCCAAGGTACTTGCAAGTACCTCCACCTCACATGTCTTTTTTCTAACAAATTTGTCCTTGTAACACCTCGTCCTCCACATGGAAAGATGTGAGGTCTTGTGAGTCCTCAACTCACCACAACCCTTCATCTTGCCCATGTTGGAAAAATCTTGACCGTCCAATTCTCTGGAGATTCTTCCCTTAAAATGGAAGATTTTCTCTCATTCAAAACATAACTTGCATTCTCACTTTCAAATTCAAATTATCATACTCTCGAAAACTTTCATTTTTCACTCACAACCTTCATTGTTGAATCTCCAAGCTTCCATTTTTCATGCATTATACTCACTTATCAAAATACCCAACTTTACCATTGCATCCTCCATAGAGTCTATACCATTTTGCATGTCATTTTAGATCATTTTCCATCAAGGAGCACACATTCATCAATAGTCAAAGGGCCAGCGAAGAAGACCAATTAAACAAGGTATAAATCATTTGTTTTATTTTTTTTTGCTTAAGTTCAATGTAGCCCTATCTTGAGGTATTGAAGTGTTGTTTTCTTCCTTTTGCTTTTTGTTTTGCATCATTTAGGATAGTGAAAATAACATTGCTCATAGAACCAAAGGAAATAGGGGTACACCTTTTAGGAGATGGAACTTAGGAACCTATTTCACTCTTTAGTTCATTAGGAAACCAAAATCGCTCAACCAAGTGACTCAATTAGGAAGGGCTAAGGGTTTCCTTGTGTGATTAAATGGGAGTTCATCATTAAATGAAGCTTCAAAGGAGAAATGAAAACTCTAATGCACTAAACCCTAGAAAATTGAAAGCATTAAATCAAATTGACAAACAACATGAAATAAAAAAGTACTTGGAAGAATGGAGAGGTCAAAACAAGATTTGAAAACCCTAGAAATTATTGTTTTCAAGTGCACTAGGACTTATACACAAGGTTGGGTGATTTAGTCATAGTTTAGGGTTTTTGGGAAAGATTTGAAATCTTTTGGGAGTTGATCAAGATCTGTTCAATGGTGATCAAAAACTGTAATGGGACTAATATGCTAAGTTGGGCGATTTAGTCCCACTCTAGGTTTTTTTGAGGATCTTTCTAAATCTTTTGAACCCAAATTTGACACTGTCGAATGCTATCAAAAGTCTATATCAGGGACTAAATTTCCAGGTTAGGAAAATGAGTCACGTTCACCTAGATCTACAAAATACACATTACAAGTGCAAAAATATTGTCTTGTTACTCGATGGGGGTCTACCTCATTCAAGCCCCATTTGAGTATTTAAACTTTGAAATGAACTGAAATAACATGAAGTAATGACGAATGAACAAATGAATGTAACAACTCACCAAACCTTATTGAATCCTTGGATTGCAAATCTAAAAACTAACATGAAGTGGCTTCAATGAGTGTAGATCTTGATCATGACATTGGAATATGATAATGGCTTGAATACTTGATTAGATCTTGAATGCTACATCAAAAAATTAGCTCAACAACATGCATGATGCACTACATCTTTGACATGATGAAATGAATCTTGATTGTTGTAATAGTCTTCTACAAATCTGCCCTTGAATGCCTTCTTGAAT
This sequence comes from Sequoia sempervirens, assembly GCA_007258455.2. NCBI lineage: Eukaryota > Viridiplantae > Streptophyta > Pinopsida > Cupressales > Cupressaceae > Sequoia > Sequoia sempervirens. Next base: position 19,932 of record VDFB02068661.1, read on the forward strand.
GCTCTTGAATACTCTATAATGCTCTTGTGAAATCTTAGGATTCTTGACTCAAAATTTCTAGGTGAAACTAGGTGAAATAGCCTTGTATTTATACTTGTTTATTTCTAATTTCTTGGAATTACAACACTACAAGCCAACATCAGATCTAGGATAATAAAATTCCACCAAGAATTTGAATTAAAATAAGTCTAGGTTAAAATAAGACTCATACGCCAGGTAGGGAATATTAGTCCCAGTGGCTTAAACGTGGGACATAGATTCCAAGAAGTGTCTTATTCAATGTAACATTTAAAATCAGGTCTCGAGACCTAGGTGGGACTCATACGCCCAAAGGGGCATATGAGTCCCAGATCCCTAGATCTGGAACACATAACCAAAAATATTAAATTATGATTTTTCATTTGTTAAATGTCGAGATTATCCTTAGAAAAATGCATTTAATTAGGCTTGTGGATGCAAAATAGGACCAATTAAGGCATAAATAAGCCTAATTTTAATTGTGAAAATGTAAAGGGATAATTATTCTACACTATAGCCCCCACTTTAGTTGGCTCAATTTTGGGAAAAATCAGCTACACTAAAGTAGAAAAGGAAACAAACACACAAACTTGAAAATTTTACATATTTGCATGCCAAAAGGATACTGTAGAGGGTGTAGAGGTTGAGTTGGAAGGTACTAAAGATGCCCCTAGCAATCGAACTCGATGAACATACAATTTTTTTTTTGAAAACATGCGCAAAATTTGATTCTATAAAAACTCAAAATTTAAGTCAGACCAAAAAAATTGGAGGAAGCTACCAAGGTGAGAAGAATAATCAAGAACAAATTTGATGGTTCGGAAGAAAAATATGGTAAAGAGGTGACTATATGCTCCCTCCTAATTTTTCCCCTAGTTTGGTGGGGAAAAATCAAGGAAAATAGGGGGACCACGATCATCAAGAAAAATGGCCCCCACGGGGCATATACATACCCAGGTGGGTCCCTAGCAGGGTCATTTTCACTATTCATCACATGAGTTTTGTTGAATTTTGTGAGAGAAAAATAAGAAAAATTTCACGTAGATGAGAATATGCAGAGCTTAGATTGAACTAGCTATGATAGGATGTCGTCAAGGGTCTTAAGGTGGACCAAGTGACTCTTCAAAGCTTTTTTTTATGTGTTTTTTAAGATTTTAGCTAGGCTTGGGATGAAATCATAATGCACATTTCCAACATGAACATATTCATCCCTCTTGCATGTTGGTGTCTCTCTAGTGTGCTAGGGACCTATGCATGTGATGGAGTCCATCAGGTGCACTAGTGCCTAGTCCAACTTTAATGGCAAGCCTCAGACGACATCACACTATGCAAATGTCTACGCGGTACACCTAGATCACAGAGGCACTAGATAGAAAATTTTTGATGTTTAAGATACAATTTCCATGCCTAGTATATTGATCTAGGTCTTTTTTCACTTTTTTCAAAGGACTACCCAGAGATTCGAGAGCATCCTGGTGGGTGGGTGCTATGTCTCATCCAGGCCAAGGTTTGACACCTATTGGACAATGAGGAGATGCTTCTACACCAGGTCAGTGTGTGACACATCTACACTATGCCTGAGATGCTTTACCATAATCATATGCTCATGGAATTGATGGAGTAGTGGAGTTCTACCACAACCACCTTCCACCTCCCGATGACACGAGATGACCATCACCCTAGAGGACATATAATGCATCCTCAATCTCCCCATCCACAAACAATAGGTGATGATAGATGGAACACGCTCTACATAGGAGCGGCCAGAGGGAGTCTAGTATTGTTTGGGTCATGATGACAGTGGCGACAAGACTAGTCACATCTACATCTGTTGGTTCAAGCAGGGCAGCATGGTGGTCCCCCTACTTTGACAGCTGTTGGTCATCACTATGGCCATGTGGATCATTGTTGATGCATGAGGCTCTCACCTTCATGGGGGCCTTGTGCACACCATCAGGGAGATGGAGCAGTACATGATAGTTTTCACATGGGGACAAAGGATAAGGATTGAAAAATATCTTATCTACAAGGGATAAGGATTGAAAAATATCTTATCCACAAAGGGTAAGGATTACAAATATCTTATCCACAAAGGATAAGGATTACAAATATCTTATCTACAGAGGATGAGGATGATAAATCATAGGATAAGATTGACAACTCATAAAGCAAAAAGGTGAATCTTATCCTTAGAGGATAAGAATGACAACTCATAGGAAAAATATTTAAAGTCGACATGATTTTTTGACTTTAGGCTCTCAAAAATCTATAAATAAGATGCTTATGTTTGTTGCAATGTATTAGAAAATTTTATTGTGACAAAGTGACACTCAGTCCTTTAATTTTTTTTTTGTCAAAATCAGGTCTCTACTTCTGTAATTTTCTTCATTGATTGCATCTCCAACCTTGTTTCACTCTAAAATAATGGTTGATTGTATGTTTGTGATATAATATTTTATTGCTTTTCTAGAAAACAGTCATTGTAGTAGCCTTCAATGACTCAAAGATCAATATTTTTGCCTCTATTTTTTTCAATTTTTTTTGTGTATGAAAGAAAAGTAGGTATTATTGTGAGTCCTATGACTCCTTCATTGTTGTTGTTCTAAGTTTACCTCCAAATTATTGTTGCAAATTACTGTGTGAAGCTTTAGATTGAGATTCATACGTTGTGTTGTTGAAATGAAGTAGAAATCTGCTATATTTAGTGTATCACCTTCATTTTATATTTTAGATTTAGATTATTAGATCTTTCTCATCTCTTTTCCCTGCAAGGTTCTTTAGTTAGAGTTAGTTTTTTAGGTGATTTACCAAGGGGAATTCACCCTTTAATCGGAGGCTGACATCAAGTTTCATGAGTCCCACAACTCGAGAGGTCATCCTATTGGAACCTAAAAATCCCTACCACTTTTCAAAAAATTTCTGGTTCCCATAACAAAAAATTGGATTTCAACACTCAGAAATGCATT
>VDFB02068662.1:0-30120 GCA_007258455.2 Sequoia sempervirens
TAGATTTAGGTCCAACCAAAACTAATAGGACAATACTACCCAAAGGGGGCATGGAAAGTTCGTCATGTATGCAAATGGTACTCACAGGTGTATTGTACCCATCTTTGTGAAAAAAATTGATTAGCATGATCTCCTCAGTTATAATCTTCACTTGAGACATCAAATCAACAAGAACACGTGCTACAATGTTTCCATTGATTCATGTAGGGATGTAGAGAGGAGATGGTTCCCTATTAAAATCCATTAGTAGATCCTATGAAGTGAAGGTTATGGTAGTACCACTACTCACAAGCTACAAAGAGGGGATAGTTTGATGTAAGAAAGAGGCCATCGTATGTAATGAACGACACTCTCTCGAGACCCTCCAAAGATTGCAAGGTGGGACAGTGACCCAATTAAGTTTTCATTACACAACACTTTTAGAACCTTCCAAATACATCTACTAGGGGTCGTAGGTTGGGTTGTAGGGTGAAGGCCTTACAAAACTCACACCTACAACACTCCTAGAATACGAGGAAAAGAGCTTTTAGTATTACAAAATAGACCCAAAATGGTTCACGTCGGGTTCACCAAAAATGTAAGAGGGGGGGGACTGGCCATGTTCAAGGCCCCAGGTCATGGAGAGCCAAGAGCATAAGGTTTCCCTAACTTACCTCACTCTAAAGGGGGTGTTTGAAATGAGGTATGAGAATTATGAAGACTATAAGGACCTTCGATCACTCTACAGACTCGAGATCTAGGATGAGGGTAGGGGAGCCAGTTTTTGGGTTCAACATTGTGCCTCAAGTCAAGTTCCCATTGGCCTAGAGGTTGCCCCCCTTTTTAAATTAACCTTTATGGCATGTACAAAATTAGGTTTTCATATTGGTCATTTGATCGTCAAGGGTTGATCACCAGCATTCCTTGTGTGCTTGTATTGATTTATTTCTTATTATTATTTTAATCACATGGCTTGTCAGGCTTTAGCCATGCATCTAGTGCATTGGTAGGCCCGATCTCTTTGGTAAAGATAGTTGGTGTCATTGGAAGAAGATCAATGATAGTTATTAGGTAATTTTTCCACATCATGACCACTCCCCGCATGCCCATGTTGGTTCATTTCATATTATTTTAAAACACACGGGCTAGGGGGTGATGGCCATGTGTTACGTCTAGTGATGGGACTAGTTTTTCCAAAAGGATAGCAAAAATAGCTTCAAAGAAAGATCAATGATGGAAATTGCAACACAAGTCTTCATCTGGACTGTTCCCTGCATGCCCATTCATCTTGTGCATTAAACAAAGATACTCACATGGCCTAGCGGGAAAGGTGACATCTGTCACTAATTGTGGGACCTACTAGGATTTGAAAATGATAATTTATTCATAAAGAAGGAAGATCAATGGTTGACGGTGGTTCATGTGGGTCAATCTTGACCGCTCTTTGCCATCCCGTGAGTTGCCCAATTGTATCCCATGTTTTCTAGCAAGCAAGTGCCATGTGGACATTCTGAAGGCTTTGATGGACTTTAGTGGATTTGGAATGATGCTAATTTTAGCTGAGATAGGATTGTGATAAAAGTGATGCCATTTTTGAGATTATTCTTTAAAGCACATGTTTGGGATTTCAGGCTTCAATTCTGACAGTTATTGGTATGTGTGGGAAGGTGAAAATAGAGAAAGGCAGGGTACTCACTAATTTTTTGAGATCAAATTAAGATCACTTCCCACTATTTTTCTATGAAGAAATACAAGTGTATTAATTCCCATGGGTGAGCAGATAACCATGGCACAACAAGTTTTAATTGATGCCAAGTATGTGGTTGAAATATGTGTATAGAGTGGATGTATATCTACTTGGCACTTTTCTGATTAGGAAAAGGCATTAATAGCATACAATTAAGTTTTATTATGATTGGTTACACTGGTGATAACAACCCGTTGATTTTTTTTTCAAACTTGATCAACGATTGAGATTTTAAAAATTAAAGCAAACAGTTGTCAGCTCGTGTGCATAAGCTTTTCTTGAGAATTAATGGTTGGAATTCCTACATGGATTGATATAATAAGGACCAATGGCCATATTTTTTATTTAGAAATTGCATTCGGTGATTGACAAATGAGTTTAGTCCAAGAGAGGAATTGGTAAGGGTTTTTCTGAGTCTTCTTGTTCTGGTTCTTAAGAAGATGAGTAAGTTAGGAGAATATATTATGCTAATCCTGAGGTCTAGGAGATTGAGTTTGATGGAATCTAAGGAAAATGCTCATGAAGATGAGATTCAGACAAAGGGAGCTCTTGAAACACCGAAGGGTAGAAGGGCATGTAGGAAACTCAAGAAATATGGTGTAAGTAATAATAATCACCTGAGAAGCTAGACCATTTCAAAAGAACCAGTAAAGTTTAACATGAAAGAGTTGGTTGAGTATGAAAAGAAGGAAAAGAAGAAATGCAAGTATTGTAAGGCCTATTTAGGGAAAACAAATTCTCCCATTGAGGTTTTTGATAGCCCTTCAAATAGTGGAGGCGACATTGATCTGAAGTGTAACTATTATCCCCTTTCCCTGGTACCTTTTGAAGACTTTGATGAGGAAGTGGTGATGGTTCCTAAAATTCCACCACGAACAAGACAAGGGTGAGCATACCCTAGTGTTGATGACTCAGAGTGATGTTTCTGTCCCATTTTTATTTTTGATGACACCATAGTCACATTGTTAGGATCTTCCTCTTTAGAATGTTTGTCATTCTTTGTTTTTAGTGCTAATGTGAAAAAATTTTAGGCTGGTGTGTTGGAGAAGTGCTAGACTTCCTAACTTTGGCTATGGGTATGCTTTTTCTGGCAGATATACAAAATTTTGCTCAGGATGTGAATGGTGAATCTTCTTTGGTCAATAAATACAAGGTGATGCTACTCCAACAACAAGCTTTTCCTTTTGGGGAGCTGGCATGTCTTCATTCAAAAGATGTGCAGTTTGGTCGTTTACTCTTCCATTTTCTATAGTGATTGAATGTAATGAACTCAGGAACATCTCAAATTTTGGCGCAAATGATCTTCAAATGAAATCAAACATAAGTGTAATTGAACCTGATGCTTGTTGCTCCCTTTTTTTATAAAAGGGATCTTAGGTCTCACTAAATGGGTTAGATTTTTAGGTCTCAACATGGTCTAGGTGAAAAGCTAAGTTCAAAAGAGGCATACTATAGAAAATATGGATAAATGGAGGAGTAAATTGTCTTGGGTATGAGTCTTGTATGCAATATTCTTAAATTGGTTTTATATAAGCTACTGATATTGAAAAAAATACTCTCCTATGTATCTTTATTACAATTCATAAATGAAAATGTTAATGGTGTTCTCATTTATCTTCAGTTGTTCCATTGACTGTATGATTCTATTTTAGCTTTAGGTCAAAGAGTTGATTAAATGCTTGAAAAGGGTTATAGATTTGTAAGGAATTACATAGGATTTAGTAAGAAGTTATTGTTTTGCGCATTGTGAGTTTTCATACTGCAAATTTTTATGAAAATAATCCACCAATTTCTAAATTAAAATAGTTTATATATTATTGGTTCTTGCATATTTGACTCCATTGTCCCAATTGATGAATCACTAGTCTATTTGTTAGATAACCTTGCATAAAATGAGCAACTACCATACCTGACCATAGATTTAAAATAAGAAAAACATTCAATTAAAAATATTTTCAATTATAATGTAGGGGTTTGAAATACCCCTAATTCCTAGCGAATAGATAATCATTTGCTTAAAGGTATTCCAAATCTTCAGTGAAGTGCATTTATTTGCAATAAATTAGTATCAATCTGTGTATAAATGTGTTACCAACTGGATATACCTCATGTGAACATAATATGGAACACCTTCCTAGGTCTCACAGAGCTTGAAGTGTAGAAGTAAAGGCCTAAGAACCTTTACTCATTGTGTTGATCACTAACCTTGAAGTTTCTTAACCATAAGGGTTGGCTATGCTTTAGAGAAATTCAAGGTTCTGTTGGAAAAAGAACCAACAAAAATGGTGAATCCCCTGGGGAGGACTTGATAAAATTCTGATAGAAAATCATCTAGGCTTAAGAGTCAATAATTTAGTGAATTTGAACATCTGGTTCAGAAGATGAGAATTTTTCAAACCTCGAAGTGAGTTTGTTGTAGCAAAAGTTTTAAAAGAATTTGTGTAACTCTACCATGGGAAAAAACCTAGAAGAAAATTTACCTTTAGAGGAGCTTCATAATGCTTGAAGTTTAATCCTCTGTGAAGGGAGGTGGCAACTCCATGAAAAGAATCTGCTGAAAATGTGATGAGCATTCTAGATCTGCAAAAAATTCAGTCAAGATGAAAGGTTAGCAACTGCTTCAAGTTTCTAGGTATTCTCATAAAATTTAAAGAAAGTATTATTATGTTTGAAAGTAGTTTATGAGAAGTATTAAAGTTTGAAAGAATGTTGATTCCCTATTGAGTGAATTAAGCACTAAGAAAGGGAAATGGTAGTGGTAGTTTTACATACTTCCAAGGTGCAATTTTGATGTTTTTGTATTATGGTGAAGAAGTGTATTTAAACTTTTCCCATTAAGAAATTTTTGAGTGAATTGAGGTAGAAATTTTCATTTATAAAAGCTTAAGATTATGTGGTAAATGAAGTCTGAATTACCTTGTGAAAATGAAAAGTTGGTAAGAAAATAGTTTATAAAGGTGCAAGAAAGTATATCATCAATATATGTGGTCGCATCCACAAAAGGATATAAAAGTCACAGAATATCCTAACTTGGAAATTGGACATTCTAGCAGGTGACTAACATCTTCTTATGGTATTTTATTTACATTGTGGAACCAGGGAACGTATACTTGAAATGGAGTGGCACTGTATGTGCACTAAGAACCAGTTTCAGTCACGATTTACCAAAAATAAATGCATGAAAGGAATTCTACTTATGCTATAGGAACGTAATGCAAAGCCTTCTAAACTTAATCAAAGTAGAAATCATGACGACTATTACTAAGAGACAAACTATGAACTAGCCTTATGCTACAGGAACAAACACAGGGATAGATTCCCGATGCGACAGGCACAATATAAGACTAAGTTTGTGCTGAAACTTTCCAGAATGAAATCGAACTTATGATCAACAAGAAATAAACAACTAACTAACTAACTACAAATACTTACTAAGTGGGCCCCCTTAGCAAGCATCAACTAGTTATGCAAGAATTGAACTCAAAACTTCATCAGCTTTTATTCATAAACTCAGAATGATATACATTGTTCTACTCATATGAAAACTAACACAAAACACTATCTCTCATTATAATACTAACTCTTACATATTCTACTTCTTATTATCATCCTAACTTTTACATGATATGCTTGCTCACTCGCGCAGGAGGAACACTTATTTAAACTAGAAAAGCAACTAACTTAACAGAGAAAGACATGCACATAAATGTATCTTGAAACCGAGGAACAAAATTCTCATAAATGAAAGCATATCCGTTCAACACGATCCAGAGAGAATTTAGCATTCCACTCTTCCCAGATTAATGATCATTTAGGTTTCTTCCCAATGACCCGTTCAGAGAGTCTTCAATGGAACAACTTCCTCGACATTGTGCAAGAAATGGAATTTACTACAGGGCTGAGATCTGTTGCGCTTGACTCGTTCATGCTCCCTTCAACAACCTGCGATGTACAAGGAGACAGAGGAAAAAGAAAGCACGTGCGGAAAACAACATGATACATTCTTTAATCACATATTAAATCTATTTCATTATTCAAAAACCACATGCATTATATCAGTCATTCGGGAGGTCAAACAAGGTAATTAATAAGACACATTTAAGCTACAAGAATATAGGAATGTATTGCTACAAGATACTATCCCCTTTTAGATAAAAGGTCTTTAATCAAAGAGTTAAAACATCCATTAGCAATAAGAGTAGAGATATTAAAAATACATCATAATACTCAAATTATGAGCATATTCTGAGCTCATCATCTATCCCCTCCTTAACCTAATGATGGTCTGCCAGTATTAAGATTCATGGTTGTCTCTCTGAAATCTGTAGGAGTAGTATGGCTCTGAACTGTAGTTCCAAATTTATAGTAGAAACCTCTAAAATGTTGCCATCTTTCATATCTGCAGGTTTTTGTATCCTTATTAACATCTATAGCTCGATAGGGATAAAGTGGCCACATTAAAACCGAAGGTCGAAATGTTATTGGCAACCATAACTCGAACCTCTTCTAAAGACCAAGTTGTATGTAATTTTCTGTCCTTCCAAGGGTTGCTTTAAAATTTAGGGGGCTATGTGGCTCAGATTTCCTCTGCCCAACAGTCAATTTCTCCCATCTCTTTTCAATTCTAGAAGAGGCAAGCTTCCAAAACAGATATGGTTGGCCTTTGAATTATTCATACACTTGCTTTCTGATATCAAATATTTTTATTCTTTTCATTTGATTATTGAACCCATATGCAACAATAAGCCAAGTTTTCAGCATTGTGTAAGGATCTGAGCTTTCTGGTCGCAGTGGGATAGGCTCATCCCTTTCAGCCTCTTCATAGGCTTCCAATTGTCTACCATAATTAGTTTCACTGGCCTCCCATGACATGAGTGACCTTAAATGAATATCACCAATATAAAGAAGTGGATTCAACTCCGTTTCAGAGGGAATTATCAATCCATGCAAATAAAATTCACATAAAGAATTCTTCAGCCAGCTAGGGGTTACCTGGTATGCATCATAAAATGCTTTGGCTTTATGAATAACAGTATCTAAATTCCTTAAAATTCTCATTAATTGAAACCAAAGAAATTGTTCCTTTAGGAACATAGCATAGACCCTAGGTGGTGGTCTACATTCCACAATTTTACCAGTGATTTTCATCATTTCATAGATTTTCTTTTTCATTTCCTGGATTGCATGTTTTTGCCTTTCAATTTCTCTTTTTAGTTTCTTCTTCTCTTCCTCCCAAAGACTTTGTTGAATTTCAGTATTGGCTAAGTGGCGAGAACTCAAGGTTTGAAATGTGACCAACCTCCATGTGGTCCTAAGGTATTCCAAAAATTCATTCAAAAATGTATTTTTATAGACAACCATTGCTTGACAAGTTGTAGGGGGCAATGAGGTTTCATTGGACACTTCCAATTGTTCAGGCTATTCATCCTCTTGCTATAGGATGAATTCATGTTGTTGCCCAGGAGGAGATTATACTTCCTCTAAAATTTTCCTAGCTGCCTCAGCCAAGTCATCAAGACTTGGCATTCCCCTTTCATTACTACTAGCATGTTGTGCTTCCTCAACTTCCATTGGCTCATTTTGCATTTCCTCATAAACAATAGGTGGGCTATGTGGAACATTCTCAGATACATTTTGAGAATCATTATGATTGCATTCTTCAGAGTCCTCTAAAATTATTATAACTTCAGGTTGAGCAGAAGTTGAGGTGACTTTACGTTGTTTCATTGCTAAAGCTCTTTTTGGCAATGTTGCAATTGTAGGAGGCACTCTTGTGGATTTTCTCTTTCTAACTTTCCTAGAGGATTCAGACTCAACAGAAGAAGATGATGGTGAAACTGCAGTGGCAACAGGTGTTGCTGCAGGAGGAACTGCTATAGGAGAAGATGTTGCAGGAGAGGAACACTGTTGTTTTTGAACATGAGGGCCAGACTCTGGGGTTTGTTCTGCCCTAGATGACTCTCCTACCTTCATTTTTCCTTTTTGTCTTCTACTAGCAAACCTAGTTTGAACTTGGGTAGAGGGCTCTGGTGTGGAGGCCGCATAAATAGATGCTGCAGGGGTAGGTGCTATAGGGAGTGCTCTAGGAGGCTCTGGAAGTTGCAAACCCTTTTGGGAAACAAATTCTTGCAAGAAAGGGGTGATACATCCCTCAGGGAATGCTCAATCAAAATTTTAATGAGGGCATGATGGGCAACAGAGTTATCCCTTCCCCTCCGGGTTTCATGGGCACATTGTTTCAAAAGGTTTAACAAAAAATTTGGAACATTGACAACTAAACCGTGCCTCATATGACTCAATAATTTAAAATGGAAGGAATGAAAATAGGAAAAGCATCCCTCACAAGTAAAGTACCTAATTATAAAGGCAGGATATTTTGAGTATGGAAAAGGTAGTGACATTCATTTGCATCCTTGTTTAGAAACCTCCAAGGGTCCATCTGTTGGTACTGTAAATTTTTCCCTAACAGAGACAACATCTGAAGAGAATTTTTCTCCTACCGTTAGAAGCCTAGTTACTTCTACAATTTGTTCTTCTGTTACAAGCACTATCAAACCCCACACTATAGCTTCTCCTTCTGAAAGAGTTCTGAAAAACTCACCTGCAGCTTCCTCATTAAAGGAATCTAACCTCAGAAAATAGTTTAGCCATCCACAATTGCTGAATGCCTGAACCGTTTGAGGATTTTTTTCAAGAGATCATGAGCTATAGGCTCATGTCTTACTAATTGGCCACCCATATTCACAAATTATCCCAACTCAAACATTTTCCAAAAATTCAAAAAACTTTTCTGCTTTGTTTCTTTCTACTCCGCCATCACTTTCCTTTACTTTTCCAAGAATGACTCAAAGAATATTTGCATGAAATGATTGTTAGGAGCTAATCAAATCATGTAATTAATTGTTGTTTAGGATAAAACACGCAGTCATATTTGGAAAGTACAAGAAAATAAAAATATCTTATCAGTTGTGATAGTAACATAAGAAAAGGTTTGAAATGGATTAACCCCACCCCCTACTTAAAATTTGACATGTGTCCACACATGTGCAAAAGGATAGGTGAAGAATAGGCAATAATGACTGATATGTACATAGCAATTGATGAATAAATGAAATAAATAAACAATGTGGCAACAAAAGATATTGTGTACCTTGTAATAAATGTGCGTACATGTTGGGAAAGATTCACAACTCAACATGAAATAATGGCTGGAATTAAAACCATAAATGAGAGTGGTATGGCAGAATGGATGATATAGATGGGTGACGTGGAAGAAAAGGTAATGGGTGGTGGTGACAGATGAAAAGTGGAGAAAGTGGCTTCCTTAAAAGGAAACCTTTATTATGGGCATGCAACATGGAATTTCAAAGAGATGCTGTAGGAGAAAGGCCAAATCCTTTCACTGTAGGAAGATCAGTGGCTGCATTCAAAACAAACTGCTTCATAAATTCATCTTTGGATGTTGGCTTATGATACAACCGAAGATGTTGTCCATTAACTAGTAGCTTGAATCGGACTGGATCTATTGTAGCTAACTGAACTGAACTATTATCAAACACATTTTCTATTTCATAAGGACCAAGCCATCTTGTGGTGAGTTTACCTTGATTTTCCTTTTATCTAGAGTCATAGAGCAGTGCCCAATCAATGGCAGAGAATTGCTTAGTGTGAATATGATTGTCATGCCATTTTTTTCTTTCTTATTAGATAGTTTCAGTATGCTACAGGGCAGCTTTCCTTATCTCATCTAATGCATTCAGCTGTAGAATGTGTTCCTTTTGAGCTTTTGAAATATCAATGTTAAGATGAAGAGTAGTCTTGAAGGTCTTATGCTCAAACTCTATTGGAAACATGGGAGTTTTTCCATAGAGTAATTCAAAAGGAGTGAACCTTGTAGTGGTTTTCCATGTTGTCCTATAGGGCCAGACTACTTCAGGAAGGTGACTACTCCAATCCTTCTTATGTAATTGGACTGTCTTAATAAGGATTACCTCAATTTCTTTGTTGGTAACCTATGCCTAACCATTGGCTTGAGGGTGATAGGGGCTAGACTTTCTGTGCCTGATCTTGTAATTATTCATCAATGCAGTGATTAAGTTTGATGCAAACTAAGCTTCTTGATCAATAACAAGTTCCCTTGGGACTCCAAACTGAGTAAAAATCTGCTCATACAGGAAATTAGAAACTTTATTGTCACGGGCATGTGTCATTGCTTTCACTTCCACCCACTTGGTTACATAATCAGTACAAACCAAAATGTATGATTTCCCATTGGATGGAGGATCAATAGGCCCAACAAAATCCATGCCCTACTTTTCAAAGGGACTAACTACCACTTGAGGATACAGGGGCATTTCATCAAACTTTGTTGGTCTCCCCATGTGTTGACATTTGTTACATTTTTTGGTGTAGGCTGCAACATCTTTGTGAAGTGTAAGCCAATAGTATCCAGTAGTAAGCACTTCCATAGATGTTCTCTTTGTTGCAAAGTTCCCACCACATGGCTCATCATGACATGAATGCAAAATGTCATATGTCTCATCCTCCCTAGCACACCTTCTCATGACTTGGTCAGGTCTTGTGTAAAATAAACAAACTACAATCCATGAAAAGTTAAAACTTTTTGCAACCAACAATTTCCTTTCCTTTGGTGAGAAGTGAGCTAGGATCTTGTTGGCTGCTAAATAATTTGCAATATTTGCATACCATGGAGTTTGAGTAGCAATAGAAAACAGATGTTCATCGGAAATCTATCATCAATTCTCGGGAGGTGTAGTTGTTTGAAGCCTTGACAAGAAATCCAGCCACCACATTAGCTTTCGGCCCTACAAGCTTATCAATAATAACTAAAATATAAAATTCCTACAATAATAGTGATCGCGAGGGTCAGGGATCTTTGCAAGAAACTCACCAAATTATCAAACTTCAATGGTTCATCTACAACCTTTCCTCTAGACACCAACTTGAAGATAAAGCCTCAACTTTGCATTCATGACTTATTTGCCTCCTTATGGACCCAAACCCTAGGAAAAATCTTAAGAGACCCAAACAAACTTGTTTTGAATGATTTCAAAGCCCAACCCTCTGACTTAGACACAAAACCAATTTTTCACCTTAACTAGGCTACTAGCCCAACTAGGCCTCCTGCAGTGATTTTTTGACTTTGCACTCAAACTTTCCAAAGGAACCCCAAATCTAATGACTGTTTCAAGTGTGGTTTGTGATTACAAACAACATATCCAAACCTTGGTATCACTTGTTTTAGACAAACCCTTCCAAAATCTGCTGTCTCCTCAAAAACTAGGCCTAATTAGCCCACTTTTACAAAGCAACCCCCCTTTAAACTCAACCCCTGACCATGAAAATTTCATCAATCTCCTAAAATGACTCAAAACCAAGGAATACAAGTTTTTAGACCTCTAGGACACATATAACATCCTCCAGCACAAACCCCTCCTTAGCTTGCCTCAAAAACTAGGGCTTCTTGAAAACTAACCCTCCAATCACTTCCAGAACTTTCTTATTGACTCTACACCATTAGGACAACATATTTAGTTGATCCAAACTTGAAAACATGCCCCTCATTAAGGCAGATCTTCTGCTGCTACACCCTAGCCTTCATCTTCAAGCACTTTTCCCTTTGACAACTTGGTGTACACCCTGATATTCTTCCTTCCTGCACATTAGTTGGTTAAATATGTATGATACATGTTAGGAATGATCCATTTCATAGGTCACAGCAGCATTCTACCTTGAAATGGATCAATCATCCATGAAAAAACCTCAGAATTAGTGAAAAATCTGTGTTCTTTTTTAGGACAGTCAATATAAAATGCAAAGAAAGTAATTATCACTGCTTTCAGAGCCTTCAATGGTGTTAAAATATGTAAACACAAACTCCTAAAGCATCCTACTGGACATAGATTCAATAGAGATCAAGTATTTAACAAAAAAACACCATAAAAGTGCCAAAAACTGTGTTTTTTCACTATTTCCAAAAAAAATATCCGTACAGTACTCGCTCCAAATGCCCAACCTCCGTAAAAATAATTATTTTGGATTTTTATATCCTTTCCCCAACTGATCCAACCGTTTGGTATTGATTAAGTTGCATAAAAGTGATTAAAACTCAAAAAACTACTTTCCCACCCAAAGTGAAATTCAAAAAATCTGAATTTTACAATCTTGAAATTTATTAAAATCTACCACCTTAAAACTATTGGATCTTCAATATCCAAGTTTATTTGACCTACCCAAAGCATTAGATCATTAATAAAATCCCTAGAACATGACTTTCCCTTTACATTGCATTTTTAACCTAGGATCCTTATTAGGAACCTTAGAACTTTTAACATTCCCATTACATTTATTCATCCCAAATGCCATTATAGGCTCCAAAAGGTCATAATTAATGTTTTGACTTGCTTGGAAGGTCCTCCTGACCCTTGCACTCTCCTGGTTCTTGAATTGCTCCTTGAAGGCCCTGGGTGCTCCTGCACCATTCTCCCCAAGAAAGAAAGATTTCTTGCCCCAAAAAGCATCCAAATTGTTGCTACCATAATAATCCTTGTTCCTATATGTTTGTACCTTCTGAATACCAAGCATGAAATCTCCCAAAGTTACCTTTTTCCTTTCCTTCCAACCTGCATTCATGTCACTCAACATGTTAGTGTCAAAAATTAGTTTTGTTTTTCCTTTTTGCTGCTTGATAACAGCTTGTCCTTGTACCCTGTTTCTGCCTTTATTCCACTCATTTCCTTGTGAAAGAACACAACTCCTATTACCCTCAACAATAGGGCATTCAATACTCCCAATCTTAATACTGTCCAAGTCCCAAATATTCTAATTTTTAGGACTGTACTCTTCATATGTCTGTTGTAACTCATCATTTCTCTTCCAACCAGTATCTTCCGCTATCTTACCTATCTTACCCTGCTCATTTACCTGCAAATGCTTCTCAAAACAGATTACAAAGTTTTCATTAGACTGCTTCAAAGGAAAAGGAACCAATTTATATCTACTAACATCTTTATGCACCAAATACGTATTATGGAATCCATCATGCAATGTCCTTCTAGCATACTGCCATGGTCTTCCCAAGATGATATGACCACAAGTCATTGGAATGACATCACAAAGCACCCTATCATGATATGAACCAATTGAGAAATCAACAAAAGCTCTCTTACCAATCTCTACATGTTGTCCTTGAGTTACCCAAGTGGCCTTGTAGGGAGTAGGGTGATCAAAAGTTTCAATCCCTAGCTTGGTTACCATATCAACTGAAACTAAATTGCTATGTGACCCTGAATCTATAAGCAACCTGCATATCTTACCATGACTGAGACAATTTGTTTTGAAAATGGTTACCTTTGGTTCTTGATGAAGCCTTTCTCCTTGCTTGATCATGAGAAACTCACCATCAGTCACAGGGTCTGCCATGAATGTTTTTGACTCCTTCTTGTCTTCTTCTTCTTGCACCAAGGTAGCTCTCCTTTCTCTGCCTTTATCAGCTTGTTCCCACTTAGGACATTTGAAGGAAGGATGCCCTGGTTCATTGCAATTAAAACATCTTCCTGTGAATGGTCCTCTACCTTGTCCAAATCTGCCTCCTCCTCTTGGAGTGTATCCACCTCTTTGATCAGAAAATATCTCCTTACCCTTGTCATTGCTGCTTTTATCATTACTGCCTTGTCCTTGCTCTCTATTACCTCTGCCCTGTTTGAACTACCTCCTCTTCCACCATTGCTTGATCTTTCTTGCTTCCTTTTCACCTTTTCTTCTGCTCTAATGGCCAACTGAAAACATTCTCCCAATGTTCTTGGCAATTGTAAACCAATCTCATCTTGCAGATTGTACCTTAAGCCATTGATGTACCTGGCTATCTTCTCATCTTCTTCCTCATATCCTCCTCTAATACTAAGCTTGTGAAATTGCTCAGTATAGGACATCACATCCAAGTCCTTTTGCTTTAAATTCTGCCTCATTCTTTTCACATGAATGGTATAATCAGATGGTAAAAATTGCTCCTTGACCAAACTCTTCATTCTTGCCCATGTAGAGACCTTTGCCAATCCTCTAGCCATCCTATCATTCTGGAAACTTGTCCACCATGTCAATGCTGTGCCTCTCAACTTGGTTTTAGCAAACTTGACTTTCCTTTCTTCATCCATCTCCTCAAATTCAAAGTAGTTTTCCATGGCATCAAGCCATCCCAATACCTCTTCACTATCCATCTTCCCTTGATAGATAGGTAAGTCTATGTGACTCTTCCCTCCATGAACCTGTACTGCCTTCAATAGCCTCACTAACCTCCTTTCCTCAGGGTCCTCTGTATCATCAGCTTGCTGTTCCTGATTTACCCTCACATGCTCTTCATCCTCTTCATTGTTTTCTTGGTCTTCTTGGTCTTCTCTCCTCCTACTCCTCTCAAGGTTATTGATCCTTGCCTGCATAGTGTCTCTCTCTCTTCTCCATTGTCTTTCTTCTCTTGCTCTTGCTGCTTCTTGTTCCCTTATTTCTCTTCTCTCCCTCCCCAAGATCTCCTTCAACTCTTCCAACTCTCTTGCCAATTGGTTTTTTGGTGCCATTGCTACTTCTCCAATCCCTAAAGGACCTACTCACTGCTCTGATACCACTCTGATGCAGAGGGTCAGGGACTTTGAAAGAAACACCAAGTTACAAGACTAACAATGATTCACTCTCAACCTTTCAACTAGGCACCAACATGGATATAAGGCCTCAACTTTGCATTCATGATTTATTTGCCTCCTTATGGACCCAAACCCTAGGAAAACTCTTAAGAGACCCAAACAAACTTGTTTTGAATGATTTCAAAGCCCAACCCTCTGACTTAGACACAAAACCAATTTTTCACCTTAACTAGGCTACTAGCCCAACTAGGCCTCCTGCAGTGATTTTTTGACTTTGCACTCAAACTTTCCAAAGGAACCCCAAATCTAATGACTGTTTCAAGTGTGGTTTGTGATTACAAACAACATATCCAAACCTTGGTATCACTTGTTTTAGACAAACCCTTCCAAAATCTGCTGTCTCCTCAAAAACTAGGCCTAATTAGCCCACTTTTACAAATCAACCCCTCTTTAAATTTGTCCCCTGACCATGAAACTTTCAGCAGTATCCTAAAATGACTCAAAACCAAGGAATACAAGTTTTTAGACCTCTAGGACACATATAACATCCTCCAGCACAAACCCCTCCTCAACTTGCCTCAAAAACTAGGGCTTCTTGAAAACTAACCTTGCAATCACTTCCATAACTTTCTCATTGACTCTACACCATTAGGACAACATATTTAGTTGATCCAAACTCGAAAACATGCCCCTCATTAAGGCAGATCTTCTGCTGCTACACCCTAGCCTCCATCTTCAAGCACTTTTCCCTTTGACAACTTGGTGTACACCCTGATATTCTTCCTTCCTGCACATTAGTTGGTTAAATATGTATGATACATGTTATATTGGATCCATTTCATAGATTTTCAGTCATTATACTCCATGAAATGGATCATTCCTTCATAAAAACTCTCAAAACAGGGCAAAATCTGCACTTTTCCTATGGACAGTCAGCAAAAACGTGCAAGAATTGATCTATTTCCTTTATCAGAGCGTGTGATTGGTGTTAAAACATCTAAATACAAATTACCAAAGCATCCAAATTCAGAAAACTTCAATAAGATTCAATGGTTCATCAAAAAAACACAGAAAATTGCAAGAAAACAGAATTTTTTTTGTATTTTCTGAGAACAGTCCGTACAATTCCTTCACCAACCACCTAACCTCCGTACAAATGATTATTTTAGGGTTATAAACTCATTCCCCAACTGATCCAACTGATTTGGATTAATTACATTGCATAATTACCTCTAAAACACCTAAAACTCCTTTTCCCGCCTAAACTAAAATTTGAAAATTTGAAATTGCAAATTTGAATTTTATTAACACCCACCCTCTAAAAACTATTGGATATTCACTATCCAAGTTTATTTGACCTACTTAAAGCATAATATCATTAATAAAAACCCCTAGAACCTAATTTTCCCTTACATTGCATTTTTAATCCAAATTCCTTATCAGGAACCTTGAAACTTTTAACACCCTCATTACACTTATTCATCTCAAATGCCATTATAGGCTTCAATACATCATAATTTATGTTTTGATTTTTTTGGAAGGTCCTCTTGACCCTTGCACTCTCCTGGTTCTTGACGTGCTCCTTGAAGGCCCTGGGTGCTCCTGCACCAATCCATTTCCTTCTACGAAGGGATTCTTCTTCACCCATTTCTTCAGCATTTGCTTTTTTATCTCATCAGTAGTGAATTTCCCCTTTCCTTTAACATCTAGTTGCATGTTTTGTTTTACCATACCTCTTCTATTCCAACAGAATCTAGAAGTGTGACCAAACTTGTTGCAGCTATAGTACACAACTCTTCTCTATCCAGGCCAACTGTTCCACTGACTTTGTCTTGATCTGCATTGGTTAGCAATATGTCCAAATCTATTGCATGCATAGAATTTGACATCTCTATGAAATTTATGTATCTCAGTTTTGAATTCACTTGACTTATGACCATACTTATATCAATTAAAACACTGACCTGAGAATGACAGTTTACTTGTGTTCACCCTACTTCTACACTGAGAAGCCATATGACCAAATTTTTTGCAAGCATAACAATAGCCATTAAATATTTGAGCATTAGGATGCCTTACCATATTTCTTCTAGGTCCATTCATCTAATTTCCTTATCTAAATTTTCCTTGTCCAGAATTCCTTTGTCGAGAGCTCCTTTGTCCAGATCTGGAGCTTTCTCCTTCTTCATATCCAAGACCTCGTCAGTCACCATCAATCCTTTGTCCCTTGATTAGTTCATCAATTTTTCTTGAGCTTTCTTTGAATTTCTCCTTATACTCATTTGCAGCAGCAAGTTCATCTCTGAGATCGTCAAGCTGCTTTTCAAGCTCCTCTTCATTTTTCTTGGATTGCTCCAATTTATTATCTAATCAGATGCATTGTTCTAACTTTTATTTCAAATATTTTGCAAGATTTTCTTCATTCTTCTTCCTATCCTCAATCTCCTTGGTTATTCTCATCATGATAGATTCCATCTCACCCTTTAAGGTAGCATTCTCTTGGGAAAACTTTTCACATTCTTCTATTTTCTCTTTCAAATCCTAACTGAGTTGTTCATCTTCCATGGTTTTGTTATTCTATTTCAGCTGACCACATAATTCCTTTCTTTTCTCCCTTGATTCATTGATCTTGTCTTTCAATGACTGGATGAAATTTTCTGCATTCTCAAGATTTTCTTGCAGTTCCCATATCTCATATTTTGACTGGTCAAGAACATCCAAGGCCACCATAAGTTGATGTTGAAGACTGCTTGTATCCATTGAGAACACTTTCCAAGATCTCCCCAAGCTATTAGACTTCTTTCGAGGAACTAGCTCTGATACCAATTGTTGGAAACAAGCAACACTGAGAGGGGGGGTGAATCAGTGTTTTGCAAAAATTAACTTTATTATTCTAACCTTTAATCCACTTAGAACATTTAATCAAAAGTAATATGCAGAAACAAAAAACAAGAAACCACACAACCATAACATAATTATTTTTACGTTGAAACCTTATTAGGGTAAAAACCATGGTGGATGGCCAATCCACAATAATTTCTTAGTATACCCAAAAGAAATATTACAAAATGGGAATGCACTTGCATTCAGGCTCATTGCCCATAGCTCACTACTCAAAAGGATGGGCTCACTGTCCTTACAATGGTTTGGAATAGATCCAAAAGAAAATGATTTGAATGGATAGCATCTACTAATTCTTGATTACGGTTCCAGTTAAGCTCTAATGATGAACTTTTGTCCTTTTGACTGATATCGAACTGCTACTCTACTCTGATCAAGTTCACACACAAAATCTTTATGTGCAAGTGAAAATGCATATGATATCACTCAAATACTCCTTGGATTTTCACAACATACACCAATACACCTTTCTCATTTTTTAAAGTGATGTAATCGATCATCTAAATATATATGCAACTAAGGATTTAATCGCTACAAGTCGGCTCAATAAAACTTAAGAATAATTGCAACTTGTCGGCCCAAATCATGAATAATTTTGATGCGTATTCAAATAAGTTGACTATTCCATAGCTAGGACCCATAATTAAACATTTAAACATGAAAACATATTAGATTATTTCACTTAACACATCCACAGCGTGCCACATTCACTAAGTCATCTATAACAAACAAATAGACAGAAAGTATCCTACCAGACCTCCAAACTCATACTGCAACAAATGCAACACCACAAAACTCAATAATAAGATAATCCACATGCTCATCAAGCAATTCCAGAGATCCACAATACAGAACGATGATCCGATGAAGCTGTCTGACTAGATACCCTGTTCTATATGTATTCTGCTGGTAATACATAGTATTTCACTTTATCTGCCGGTATGACTAGATACTGAACTTCGGACCATGGGGATGACTTCAGTTGCCATCAATTACAACACTAGAAGCCATATTCCAACAATTGTGTGGTGAATCCACACTCTGCACTAGGTCCTTTGATGGTGACAACGGTGATGACATTATCATGGGAAGTGATTGCATTGGAATAGACATGTTGCATGTTTGTGTAATCCTTACCTTTTTCCATTTTTGTTTCCTTTGCTATAAGCTAGCATAGGGTTCTTGTATATCTTGAGCTCTTGGTTGCTGACTAGTACCTCAATAGATATGTCTCCATTTTCAATAAGATCTTGGATGACATTTTTGAGCCTCATACAGTTAGATGTTTTTTGTCCTTTGATTTTGTGAAAGTCATAAAGATATTTTTTGTACCAATGTAGTTTATCATGTGGTTCTTAGTAGTTTTCTGAAATGGGAAGCATTATTAAGTTTGACTCTACCAATTTCTTCATGATAGTTTTGATAGGTTCTGACAACTAGGTTATTTTGGTTTTCGGATAGTTGTTCTTTTAAGGGGTTCATCTTTGTTGTGTTTTGTTGTTATTGACCTAAATTTTTTGTGATGGTGTGGTTTGTTGTATGGTTGGTTGAGCATTAGTTGTCTAATTGGTGTTTGGCCAAGGAGCACTTAGGACCACCTTAGCATCTACTATTCCATCATTCATCGTGTTCTTGTTCTTAGCCTAGACTCAAGGCTTGTCATTTGAGTTGGTTGATGGGTGGTTCTTTGTGTGCTTTAATATTTCCCCATGAGATTAGAGCACACTCGATGTTAAGGGCTCTAGGGAAAAGTTTGTCATAAGTGGTAATGCACTACATTTTCAAGTGGAAGGATAAATGAGGATTGACATTCACTATAATGATCCCCACTTGTTCATCAGGAATTGGCCACTTGCTCTCACTAGCCCTCTACCTCCATCGCTATAGAAAATTGGAAAAATATTCTCCTTTTTTTTGTCTAAGGGTGTACAAATATTCTAGGCTTATGTCCATGTCAAGATAAAAAGAGAAGTGATCTATGAATTTATTAGTGATTTCTTGGAAGGTTTTGATACCTGGAGGCAATTGAGAAAACTAGTCAATGGCTAGGCTTGTCAAACTTCGTGGAAAGAGGCACATTAAGTAGGAATCATTATAGGTGAGCTCCATACACATGACATTAAACTCTTTGACATGGTCTGTAGGACTTCCTATCCCTTTGTATTTATCAAATTTGGGGACATCAAAACTGGGAGGGAAATGTACCATTCTGATGTTTCGATCGAATGGATATGGACATAGGTTTTGTTGTGTATGGGGCTTCTTCATTTTTCCCATTCGGATATTCTGTATTTCTTGTGTTAATGCTTTAAGTTGTGAGGCTACATCATCTTGTGGGTTTGGTGGAGGAACATATGTTGTGTATTGTGGGATGGAAGATGGATTTTACATGGGATTTTGATATGATGGGGTGTTGTATGGTGAGAATGGTGGTGTAGGATATGATGAAGGTGATGGTGGTGGAGGCGTATATGTTCCTAACATGTTCATATTGAAAATGTTATGTTGAGGTTTATAGTAGAAACCTTGTTGTTGTTATTGTTATTGGGCATACTATTGAGCTAGTAAGGCTCGATGTTGTTGTTGGTCCACAAGGGCTGCTTGTTGGGCTTGTTGTTGTTGTTGGGATTCTAAGGTTGTTTGGTGTGATTGTTGTTGTTGTTGAGCCACTAGGGCTTGTTTTTGGGCTTGATGTTGTTATGTTGTTAAGGCTGCTTGTTGAGCTTCTTCTTGTTGTTGTGCTACTAAGGCTACTTGTTGGGCTTCTTGTTGTTGTGTTGCTAAGGCTGCTTGTTGGGCTTGTTGTTTTTGTTGTGATTCTAAGGCTGCTTGTTGGGCTTGATATTGTTGTTTTTCTACTTCTAGGGTTGCTTGATTTTGTTTTTGTGCTACTAGGGTTGCTTATTATTATTGTTGTTGTTAAGCAGCTTGTTGATAAGCCTATTGTTCTTATTGTAAGGCTAAGGCATGTGCTTACAATGTAGGATTGCTTGGTTGTTGGGACATCTGTGATGGGTTTTGGGTGTTGATGTTTTTTGTGGGTTGTGGGTTGTTGATGAGAGGTTGGGGGTTCCCTTGGTTTAACATTCCTTGTAAGATGGTGGATTGGGATGGAGGAATGTAAGTTTGAGGTCCCATTTGATTTTGTGTGATGAGAGGGACTGAGGGGAAAGATGATGATGGTTCTGTTAGGTATTTCAATGGTAATGGCACATTAGGACCTTGAGTCCATTAATTGAAAGGGTTCCCTTGACTGATGTTTTTGGGATTTCCTTGTGTTTGGGATGTGACCAAGGTATTACCTTGGTTGATGGGATTCGTAACCAAGGTGTTGTTTTGATTTGGATTGATGATGGATGGGATAGATGTGTTTTGGACAACTAATGGGTTGCATGTATTAACGGGAGGATTGGATGAAGATGTTCCATGTGTTGAAGGTTGATTTTGCATAAGGGTATTAACTTTCCCTTTTGCGTCTATTTGTGACACTTAGTCCACACAACCTTGTGTGATGTTGGGAACATTTGCAGTACTCGTGGGGATGGATGAAGATAGGTTCCCTTGATATGTTGAGGTTTTCATGGATTCATGAATTTTAAATGGTTTATGTTGATGTTGGGGATGTTCAAGAATGGGAGGAGCACCAAATGTTGGTGTCCAAGTGGTGTTTGAGAAGGATTGGTGTGTAGGGTACCCACAAGTGTGTTTCTTTCCAATGGAAGAGTGTGGCCAAATTCCTTAGCAAGACTAGCTGCAAGACTAGGAGTTGGTGTGTGAATTAACCCTAGCAATGGAGTTGTTTGAATGGTGAATGAATTCAAGCCTTGTGTCAAGGGTTGCACAATAAAAGATGGAGAAATTGCAGCTATGTTTTCTAAGGCTTGATGTTCTTGTTTGTACTCCATTATTTCTTCCTTAGTAATTCCAAACAGGTTGTTCGTGATGTCTTCTATCTCATATGGTCCCAATGGAGTCAAGGGTTGTTGCGATGGGGTAACATGACTTCTTGGATCAAATTTTTGAGGATTGGGATCACTTGAGGTGAATGTGACTTTGTATTTTTCCATGATTCTCTTGTGTTGTGATCTTGTCTTTACCATAAATTTTGGGTCACCTATGGGAGAGTTAGTTGAGATTTGTAATGTTTAAACTCTCTAGTTGACTCAAATCTTGGTAAAAGGGATGGTCTAAGTCATTTTGGAGCAATGATGTGAATGGGATATGAATAGTTGAATGATATGGGGAGTGATCTTTGCAAATTCTTTGGGACAACACTTTTGACTATAGGTTTGATGTCTGATGTTTGGATAAAGGATGTTTAATGAACTTGTGAATCTTTAAGGTAGACTTGTTACCTTAAAGATAAACTAGTCCAAAAATGATAACTAACTTAACTAAGTGCATGGAAAAGGATTCATTTCACATACAAATTAGTTAAGTTATGGTTTGGGTTGATAGATGTCTAAGTCCAAAGTGTTGGTGTGTTCAAAAGTTTGCAAAGTTTGATGAAGTGAAGGATGAAATATGATAAAGGATGGATGAAATGTTTGACCCAATGTTGACCTAGAGTGAACCTTTGTTTTGCAAGACAAATTTAGTGAGAAATATGCTATACCTCTAAAGTGATCAAACCCTATGAACTCAATGATTTAAATGAGAAATGCTTTTGAAATGTGTAGATTTGGTTCGTCTATGAAAGCATGTAGAAAATTTCTCCTTATTGTTCTTTCTCGGTTGTAGTGATTCCTTAAGATACATCTCCAAATATACTTTGCACTATGATGTCTAAGTTTGAAATAGTAGAATGTAGACCTTCTCTTGGGGATTTTTATTTTGTGAGAGAAGCACAAGATTATGAAAAAGAGGATATTTATTGCCATGCAAGAAGTGGTAATATGGGCCTTCTAGCCACAATATCATCATTTTCCTCTTGTTTGTTTGAAATGTTTGTTGTGCTTATCCACTGGCTTGGTGTTTCCTTTGTTTCAAAAGTGAAGCTCCTTAAACTACTAATTATATATGTTTGTTCTCCTTCAATTAGTTCAAAGTTTTGTTGTATGATAGCGGGCATAAGGTTTGGTTGTTCAACCAGAGTGATTGGATGCCAAATGGTCATGTGGGGTTCAATTTTTCAATTTATCTTACTTACATGAGTTTCTTTTTACCACAAACACTTGTCTTTCTTAAGTTTCAAACTAAATGTCTATGTCAAAAACATCATTCATTTCACAAAGTCCATTTTGTGAAAAGGATGAAGTTAGGGGCATAGTTACCTATGTTGACTTTGGAAAGTATGGATTGATACGTAAGCCAAAATATTTAGAAGTCTCTAAGAATAGAATCCTTAGGAAAAGAATCAATATCAAGGCTTTTTTCAAAGGGTATCCATACTTAGACCAAAGGGTTTGAAATTTTGTGAAAGATCATTAATGTTTGTTTGAAATGTTTTGGAACCAAGAAAAGTATTAAACTAACTCACAAGCATGAACAATGTTGGTTCAAGTGTGTATTTCTTACTAGGCTTACCATCATTCCCTAAGAGATGATTTATCTATGAAGATGGAATGGACAAATAGGCTATGTCAAGGAAATGTATCATCTTAACACGCCAAGAAAAGGAGTCCCTTCCCCATTTTTTTATTTCCTCAACCAAAAATTGAACATGGAAGTAACTTATGGGAGTGTCGTGCCTCCCATGAACTACTTCAAAATACACTTTGAAGGAAATGGTAAGCCACTACTAACAAGGTTCTTCATCTAGACTTTCAGGATAAACTAGTGCTATACATGCGGCGATTCACTCAATTAAGAGGCCTCCCATCCCTTAGAAATATCTAATGGTTTTAACACATCACAAGGATACTAAAGGATACATTCGCCAGTATAGGATAGAAATAATAGCTAGCTAATGACTTTAGTCACAACCAATTATTTATATAGCGGACCGAAATGAAAGCATCGCTTGGGTCATTCCCTCTCACAAGTTGGGAGGAAAGGCCTCTAAAGGTAACACATGTTTGAAGCTTAAAATGATTTTCACCACCCAATATTTCCAAAAGGTGCAAGGGGAGAGGATAGGCGCTTTCAAGAAGAAAAGGTATACTTGTGTGTTTCTCTTCACCCAAGATCACATGAGGCGCAAGGGGAGAGGATATGCACAACAAGCATACTCAAGGAAATCAGAAAGATGTTAATTTTAACCTTGAAAAGCATAAAAAATTAATTTTAAGCACCAAATGAAGTGTTTTAGACTGTTGAGTTTTAAGCCAACATCGCAAAATGAGGATATGAGGGTTCAATTTTAACCAATTTGAACGTTAATTTTAAACCCAAAGAAAATATAGTTGGTCCTAAAATGTGAAATAAAGCATCATAAATGGGTTATAATTGCCCCATAAGTGTAAATCACTTGTTAAAATTATATAATAAAATGATGATATGCTCCTTCACTTCAAATTTTATTGTCAAAACCTGCAAAACTAGCTAGCGTAAAAAAAAAATGAGAAGTTAGTGACATGTTAACAATCAACTGGAACCAAAAAATTAAAACACATGTCAAAATTCAAGTTTTGTTTTGTTTACCAGTAAATAGCAACACTGAAATCAATTGCATCATTGTATTTTCATCAAATGTGTCACTATATCGAACGTGTGTCACTGTATTGAAAAACTGGATGTGTCACTCTACAATAAACAATGACATCAATAGCATCGCCAAATAAAAAGCATTGCTAAAATAAAATTCATGTTGTGATAAAAAGAAAGTCTCTTGTTGCTATTTGAAGGTGTGTAAATGAAATTTAATTGTGTCACTAATCAATTATGCATCGTTGAATTTGAACTGAAGTGTGTCACTGTATAGCGACACATCTGAGATGTGTTGATGAATCTTCAATAGCATCATTGAATTTGAAAAAACAAGTAAAATAGAAATATAAAGAGAAATTTTCCATATTGATTAGTTCATTCCCTCCTTCTAGAACTAAAATGTGATCGATGACATAGTATGGGTTAACTACACTTGATCCACATGGATTCAAAGCATACTTAAGCCACTAAGCATCAATCCAATAAGATCATTCAATGTAAACAAAGACAAAGAAGCCATTAAAACTATCATTCTAAATCATGAAAGCTTGATAAACATCTACTCTAAGAAATTGAAACTTATTCTATTGGGGGAGTGGTGTCACGTTGATGTGGAATGGTGACCCTTTCCCAATCCCTTGGATAATGAGCTTGTTTCAATTAGTTTTATTGAAGAAAATTGATGAAACTGATGAAATATGTGTGGTAAAACATGATGAAATCTATTTTAACATTATAAATGCTATGATGATCGATGTAATTGTATGCAAAGCTATTCTAAATGTATGCAATATTTGAAAGATTAAAACCCTAATTTAAAAATATACTAAATGGATGCAAATAAGTTACCATGGAAGCCATTAATGAATGCTCTAAGCTAATAATGAATGTAAAATAACCTAAAATTCTTTTAAAACATAAAATGTGAGTGCAAATGGATGTGATTTTCAATAGCATAAGTTTTCTCTAGAAAGGTGGATCCATATTCAATAGATGCAAGTTCTATTTATAGAATAGGCAAAATGAAATTGATGGTCAAGATTGAAAGAATCAATCAATGGTCAGGATGGAAGGAAGATAGAGGCATGGATCATGGATTCCCATCAAGGATTGAGGATGCAAGATAATATTTAATCAAGGGCTCACAATCATCCAAATAAACACACTTTCATCAACAAGGTGTATAGATTATGGTGTTGAGCAGGAGTCTGAGCGGCAGGTTGAGTGGGAGTTCATGTTTGAACAACAAGGAGGGTTCTAAGGAGGATGAAGATGTGAATGAAAAAGCTTATGGGAGTTGGTCAGAGGTAGCTCTTGTGGGGCTGATGAGGATCTTTGTGCTTATGGTTTTGGATGGGGTTTTTTCCCTTTTATGTGGCCTGGGTCCTTTCTTCTATTTGTTTCTCCTTGTTGGAGTTGTTCTTGTAGATTGTGGAAGATTTTTGCTTCTTTCACCAATAGAATCTGTGTTCCCTTCGTGGCCCTTTTTGTTGATATTGTTATATCTGGTGTGGGTTTTATTCTTGTTGGCTTATCTATTTTGACCACAGAGGCTCTAAAGTGTGCAGTGCTTTTTTCCTTATGGAGGTCTAGTTTTTTTGTTGTGGCATGCTCAGAAATGGTGGAGGAGGCTCTTTAGTGGACTGTTGTTGATGTTGTGCTCTTTGCTCAGGTCTTTTTTTGCTCCTCCATTTTTTGAAATTTGTTGATCTCTAGTGGGCTTTGGAGCAACCATGAACTTGTTCCAGTTGCTCAGCTTGTGTGGGGATGTTTCGTGGTTGTTGTGTCGCCTAGTTTTGTTGTTGGGGGTTGTTATACTCTCAAGAGCTAGACTCTAATCTTGGTGCCTCTATTATTGGCTTCAAGAGTTTCTTGTTCTAGTTTTCTTTCTCATGTTTATGTGTTCTGGGTGAGCATCTTATTCTACTTCTTGTTCATTATCATGTTGGTTTTTTGGGTGCCCTTCTATCTTGGGAAGTTTTCTTTGGTTAAGGTGCTTGTTCATTCTTTGATGGTAGCCAATATGTTCCTTTCTTATTTGAAGGGTGGTGTGATAGCTTTTGGTTTTGTACCTTTCCTATTATGGAGGTTGTTCCCTCTGTATTTCTTGAAAACCCTAGGTCTTGGTTGGTTTGGTATGGACTGTGTCCATATTTATGTTTGTTTGCAACTAGCTAGTGTGGATTTAGTGTTTTATCTTCTGACCCTGGTGTTTGTTAGGCTTATGGGGGTGAATTTTTCCCTCTTTTGTTTCTTGTATACCTTGGGTCTTGTTTGGTTGGGTATGGACTGTGTCCATGTTTATGTTTGTGTGCAGCTAGCTGGGGTGGACTTAGTGTTTTATCTTTTGACCCTGGTGTTTGTTTGGCTTATGGGGGTGAAGTTTTCCCTCTTTTGTGATCTTTCCTCCTTCTCTTGTTTGGTTTTCATGGCAAAGGTATCTTCTCTAGAGGTGGAGATATGTTTTTTTGGAGAGGAGATCTTTTGGTGATTTTGCGTGTTGGTTGGGATTTTTTTAGCCTCTTCATGTTGGTACCAAATTCTCATGATGCTAAGGGATGGTGGGATTCCCCTTTCTATTGAAGTTTTTTTCCATTGGTTTCCTCAACCAATGTCTTCTATGGAGGTGGATATTTCTTCTTTAAAGGTGGAGACCTCTCCTATTGAGGTGGAGATGGAGGTTTTCTAGCTGATGGGAAAATCTTCCCTCTCATGTTGGTTCCTATTGAGGTGGGGCTTGTGTGATCAAGAGAGAGGTGACTTCAATGGTAAGGGTTCTTGTATCATCTTCTCCAATAGATGGGAGCCCTCTCCTTTTGAGGTGGAGGTTGCATTGGCTATTCGGATAGGGTGGTGTTGCAGGATTGCTAAAGCTTCATAGTGTGCTATTTGTTTGTTGTAGTTTGGCTATGACAAGTTGATTGTTTCCTGGTTGATTCAAGTGGTTATTATTACTTGTTAGGGTTTTCATTCCTTGTTAAAACCTATTTGTGTTGGGTTTTAGGTTCCCTACAAAACCTATTTGTCTATACCCCAAGTTGTCTTGCTTATCTCTAATGGATGCTACTATTTTTCTACTGTTGATTGGCTAATTTATCTCTATTTTCAGCTTACTCTCTTTGGATTGGGTTTTGGATCCCATCAAAACCATTTGTATTGGGTTTTGCGGCCCCACCAAAATTTGTTTTTCCCATAATAAAAAAAAACACTTTCAAAACTTGCACAAGAAGTTTGTTGAAAGTTTGTTATAAGGAAGAATATTCCTTTTTCAAATGAGTGAAGAAGGAAAGAATATTCCATGAGAATATTCCCTTTTTAGAGGAATGTGAAAAGGAGGAATATTCTCGAGGAATATTCCCTTACAAGTGGGAGAGTGAGATTTAATTAAAAATTTGATAATTAAATAAAGTTTCAATTATGCAAATTAGGGGAATTATATGATATTCATTAAATAAATGATTTAATGAAAAAGGTGGATGTGATATGATATTTAATCAAATAGCTTAGGGTTATTTAATTAAATAAAAGGACTTAGGGATTAAATTAGATAATTGGATTTATCCAATTTAACAGGACGAAAGGTTAGCATGAAAGGGGTAGGAATTAACCTAATTAGATTAATCAGGTTAATAGATGAAAATGGCATGATTAAATAAATAGCTAGGCTAATTTAATCAATTAAGCGAAAAGAGGATGGATTTTAGGATAAAACATTGTTAGTATATCAGATTCAAGTGCATATAATTCAAGGCATTTTTAAGTGTCAACAATGGTTAAAGCATTTAAATGTTGAGTTATATAAATAAAATTAGCGCCATATAAAAGTGCATTGTTTCTTATGCCAACCAATGCGTAAGTAAGCTGCCAAAGACAAAGTCAATGCAAAGGAAAAACAAATGCATATCTACACACAGGAACTTAGACCTGGTCATTGCCAGCATAAGCCAAAAGAATAAGGCACATAGGAAATAATGTGGCACCAACATGTGAAAAGCATGAATCAATTAGGAATCTGATTTGCAATATGAATTCCAAATTATGAAACAACATGAAATATAGGAAATGGTCAAGTATGCAGCTGGCCAAGTAAGTCAACCTGTAGAAGACAATTACCTTGCATTTTTTATTATCTTGTTGTTCAGTTGCTAAGTGTGACTCATTCACTAAAGTTGTGTATGTGTTTACTATGCATCAATTTTAGCTGCCACCTTTTCTTAACCTTGATGAGTCGAATCATATGAGCTGAGAAGTGTCATTCTTGATACCCTATTTCTAGCCTTTAGTTGCTAATCTTTGTGTATAAATTGAGGAGCTATCTACCTCAATAGGGATGCATATGTGCATTCTTTCTATGATTGTCTGAGTTATTATATTTTTATTTCCTAAGTTGTGAGATTTTTTGAGAGAATTGAGAGGGATTCATTGGTAAAGTGGGAGAGAGTTATTTGGGAGTTGCTTACTAATTTGGGAAGGTTGTATGTTGGGAAACCAAATAGATCAATTGGAGCATTGCACAAACAAGCATTTTGATTCCTATTCTTTCATACTTTGTTTTATGTATTTGAAATATTGTGTGACATTGTTTGTTTTGTTTGGGAAGTTAGTTATATTCCTTATTAGGGAAAGATTGTTCTATTCTTTTGTGAAATTAAAAGGAAGCTTGTTGTACTTAGTATAAAGATCTATATTTCTTTAAGTGTTTGTACATATTCCATAATAAGAAATGGGTGGATATAGTGGGAATAAATACTATATTAGGGATATAAATTACATAGCTAATGTTTAAACTAGTTGATTCTTAGAGTTACTATGGTTTAATTAGTAGATGTGTTAGATAAACATAGAGGTAATAGGTTATTCCTGGGGTTAGGCTAATCCATTGAAAGGGATAGCATATGCATAGGTTATGAATGGTCAAATAAAAATAGAGTTAGGAAGGTGAGTGAGCGTGTGACGTCCACTCCATAATTTTGGGTGATGAATACTTTGTCCAAAGTAGTGTAAGTTTCCACTATTTACACTGGCAGTTCACTGTGTTCCAAATTTATGTACTAGATAGGGATTATCATATGTCTAGGTTGTAGCCATTGTATGACAAATCTAGAAATGTTTAGGGCACACCACTAAGCTCAAAAAGGTCATGTTATTATGAGGTTACCAAACCAATATCTTCATCGAAGGGTAGGGTCATCTATCAGTTTGATAGATGTGCAGGGGACCACAGTTAGTCCAAGGTTGGTAGAAAAGTGTTTGAGTGATGCTTCTCCTCATCAATTGGTGACCAAGATTTGAAGGGGGATTACCTGGACCATTTGTATATCTATTTCCAATAAGCTCAATGGAACCTTGTATATGTATTTTGTATCCATTTCTATGGAAATATTGTAAAGGGGAAATGTTATCATGAATTATTTACTATGTTATGAATACTTCATCCAAAGTAGTGTAAGTTGCCATTGTTTACACTGTCAGTTCACTATATTCCAAATTTGCGTACTAGATAGGGATTGTCATATGTGTAGGTTGTAGCCATTATATGATAGATCTAGAAATGTTTAGGGAACACCACTAAGATTAGAAAAGGTAATGTTATTATGAGGTTACAAAACCAATCTCTTTGTTGAAGGGTAATTCCATCTATCAGTTTGATAGATGTACAAGGGACCGCAGTTAGTCCAAGGTTGGTAGAAAATCACTTGAGAGATGCTTCTCCTCATTATTTGGCGATCGGGATTTGAAGGGGGATTACATGGACCATTCATACATCTATGGATAGTAAGCTCAATGGATACTTGTATGTGTATTTGATGCAGGGGCATCTGGAAGTGTTCAAAAAATTGAGGCAGTTGAAAGTGAAGTTGTATAGTACCAGATCAGTATATTGATGATCAGAGGTTGTGGATTAAAGGGTTTTTTTTCAAGTAGATCTAGTGTTTCCATGTTAAGTTTTAGAGGTTCACATGAAGATTTGATCGAGTTATGAATATCTAAGTTCTAACAGTTACTCAATCATTCTAGTTGGTGAACCTGAAAGAAGATAATGTGATTACGGTAATTGGAGTTGTTGTGGATTCTTCTGTGGTGATTCATGATGCTCATGGATGTTTCTAGATTGTGTGTTGTTGGTCCACATCGATCATTGTGCTCGTGATTGGTGATTTTATTTTGTGAGGTCATTTTCTCTTGTTCTTGGCCGACAGAGTGTTTGTAGCATGTTGTGGATCTTTGAGGAATAAGTTTTGAAGGTGTTTT